>CAEGAE010061845.1:0-12114 GCA_903067095.1 Girardinus metallicus | reverse complement strand
GCAATGGTCCCCATAACCCCACATTGCAGACAGAAATAGGTCCCCATAAGTATATACAAACCTGGTACACACACACACAGCAGCGGTTACATCCAGACAGACTCACAGTCGTGACTAGAAACTGTATAATAGGTGTTAGTACGTTGGCTTCAATCAAGCGTCTGGAGTTTCTGATTTGATCGTACCAGGCTTCATACTGGAATCACGCTGACCTGTCTGGTTTGGCGTCGTAACTTTTCCTAATTACATTAAAATAAGGTTAAAGTGCAGCCAGGCCAACCGGGATCACTGGGAGGTTTTATGGGATCAGAGGTCGGCTGAAACGGGGAAACTCTGATTTATAATGAGGGAAACCAAAATGTAAGAGCAAACTTATTAAGATTTGTTTAGTCTGGTGTTGAAATGTTCAAGAAAAATATGTTTAAGTCCTGATCTCTGGCGGATTAACTGGCAAATTTCTCATCAGATTGCCATGATCGGCTTTAACAAAACGTAATAAACTCGGATCTTTTTCATTTCTGTTAGATGGGTTGTTAATGTTCACTGTAAAAACTGTTTGCAGCAGCAGCAACGTTGTTGTGAATCAAGTTGAAACTCTCCGTACTTGTCTTCGACGCCGGTCGCTCCCAGGAGGTGCAGATTGCTTTCGATGTGGGCGAAAGCTTGCTGCAGTTTCTCCTCGCGCCGCTGCAGAGCCGTGCGAGCCGACGTCAGCCGCTTGTCCACGTCGACGTACTCCTCCGGACTGAAGTGGCGGCATGCGACGACGAGGGTACGCAAACCTTTCTGCATCCCAACAAAGAGACGAATAAAAACAGGTTAGATGGAGAGTAAAAAAAACACAAAGGCGTGTGTCCACTTTTAAACATGAATTAAGACGATAAGGTGGCTCCATGTCAAAGGGCAACAATCAAGTGAAGCAGATGCAGATGAGACGAAATTATCACAGCTTGGGTTGAATTCAGCCAAGCGGCCTGAAGGCTTGGTGACCACAACTCAACCAGACCGCAGCACCGAATCTGGGAGCCGACATCTGATGAGGAAGACGGACGTGGGTGTGTGTGTGTGTGGGGGTGTGTGTGTGTGTGTGAACAGCACCAGAGCACAAATTAACGACTGTATCATCTGTAAATGCCAGGCTTACACACAGAAACAACAGAGGCACGACTCAACAGTCAAATATATTCACGTTCGAGTTTAAAGGTTTTAAAAAGTCAGAAATTAAAATCCTAAGATTTCAAGTGTGTGATTTTCAAACATCTCTCATACTCGTTTAGGAATGAAACGATAAATCGGATTAATCATGTTGAATTGCTTGACTGAATTTAGTAAGCGATTAATCGTTAACTGGAGACTCAAAAAAAGTCCATTTGCAGAAAGAACAACAAACTCAGAGCAACAATTAAGACAAAAATGAACAAAAAAAACTGATAAAAAAAAACATGTTGTATCAAAAACTTCACAGTTCAAATTGTGTGAAAAAAATAAATTCCTTTTAATCACCATATTATTAGCTTAATCAATACACTATCGATGTTAAATAAAGCAGAAAGATTTTCACATGTTGATGTTAAATTTATTTTCAGCTGCAGATGCCTTCACTGCAAAATGTTTATTTTCTCATTTAAAAAAGGAACTGAACTGTTTAAATATTTTAATGTATTTCTAACGTTGTATAAAAAAGCCTTAAGTGAAAATCTGCAGAATCTGCCTTTTTTTTTTTTTTTCAATCAATTAATCGTTAGTGTTAAGTTGCAGCCCAGTACCAACACAAACATGTCAGCTGAATGAGAAAGATCATTTCTCACCAAAGCAAACTCGTCCACATGCAGCCTGGTTTTTTCAATCTCTCCAGTCGTGGCGAAAGGCAAGATGGCCGACTCGGCACCCTTCGTGAAAATCACTTTCCCTCCTGGAAGGAAAAAGGAAAAAGACAAACAAGCATATCAACAAACACGTCGCCCTGCCTTGCCCGTTATTTTCCTGTCTTCTTAACAGTTTGTGGCTGGAGCGGGTTAAGGTTACCCGAGGGAGTCTGCAGTATGACGCTCATCCTCCTGCGGTTCGGATCGAACTCCAACACATGGAGCAGTTTGTACCTGAGGCCAAGAAACGGGGCGTTACTGACGATATCTGACCGAAAACAGCAAATATTCAGTCACTAGGTTAAGGTTCAATGTGTGGACTGAGAAATGTAAAAGGGCTGCAACTAACGATCATTTTACTAATCGATTATCCTGACGACTAATCAATTAATCAGATACATTAAAAAAAAAAAAAAACAAAAAACAAAAGGGCACATGCTGCTAATTTAACCACTTAATCCTTTTTGTACAATATTAGAAATACATTAAAAGATGCAAATAAACCAATCAAAAAACATTATTGCCTAAAATCCAATAAAAAGTGATTCCTCTAGATTCGTTTTACAGAATTTAAAACGAGCGAAGCCAAAACTGCAACTTAAGGAGTTCTGGGTACAACATGTTCAACGGCAAATGTTTTCTAATGTGTCTAAAACACTAAATATGTACGTTTCTGTGCAGTTTTGGCTTAATTACATGTTCTGACATGTTATTTCAGCAAATGACCTGTTTTTTTGAGTCTATTCTCCAGTTAACAATGAATCAACTAATGAATTAGTTGACGATCATGTCAATCATCAATTAATCGCGATTTATAATTTCACACCTACGTACAAAAATGAAAATCGTAAAAACTGTAAATTTAGATCTTTTTTCCGTGAGACGGCCTGTGTTGTGAATTGGTCCGTTTTGATCGGCCGTGTGTTTGAGATGTCGTCTTACTTTTCAGATTCCCCAAAAGTATTTATTTCCATGGTGTCCCCGCTGCAGCCTGTGAACGCCACGCCGATTCTGAAAAGAAGGCAGTAAAACTTAATCCAAGACTCTTTGACAGAAAGAAATGCTTGAAATATCCCAATCAATGCCGCTGGTTGCCATGGTTATACCACATAAATGTCAACAATTTGAAACGTCAGTAAATTAACTATAAAATTATTGCACGTCTGCATTCATGTGACTGGAAGTACTTTAAAGGTTTTGAAGTGGCCTAGCCTAAAAATTAGGGTGATGACAAAGAGGCTTTTCAGCCTCAAAGGTCTGGAGCTCTTTAAGAAATATTCAAAACACAAGTGGAAAAAAAAAAAAAAACAGTATTTATGAATAAATCATAAATACTTTATGATTTAGAAGGATAAAAATAACTTTACATAATATTTACTATGTGAAACATGACTAAAAAACAAATATTCCTTCAAAATTGCTGTATTTTTTGTCTCATTCCATATTTTAATTTGGTCAAATAAAAACAAATTTAAACCTAAAAGCTGCTGAGGTATGAATAATTCTGGACCTTTAATATTTACCTTAGTCTGACTTTGTTCTGAAATATTTCCGCTCTACTGTTGTGAAACTACAACTGGGTCTGTTTGTAGCTCAAATATTGTGGTACTTTGAACATGGTGGCACCATTTTAAAAAGCGTTATTTATTTATACGTTTCCGCCGCAGGCCGTCGACAAATTACTGCCGGCGTTAAATGTCTGTGGCACCAACATGAACAAGTGGCTGAACACCAGGCTGCGATAAAAACTCCAGCCTCTGCTTGTATCTGACATATTAAAAAAAAAATGGCAGGCGTAAGATGAAGTTTGGCTTCATGTCAAAGGTTAAGAGTCACATATTTTGTTACAGGCAGTAACATAAAGACATTATGTGTCTGGCTGTTTTCATCTACTCTACTAACCAGAGCAGCACAGCTGCCTCATTTAAAGGCAAGGAAATGAAGCTATGATGGAACTGAACCTTTTTCAAACGCATTATGGTAATAAATGCAAAGCCAGGTTATATTTTTAAGCTGTCATAGCTTAAAGGAGCAGCACTGTGAATGTTCCAGGCACATAGCGCAATGTTATAGCACAATCAACAGGACTCTGTCAGTTTCTACAGAAATGCTGTAAATATCAAACAGAACTTAAGGGTAACATGTTATCCTTAGTTCTACAGGTTAGCCCAGGTTTTTATGGGCTAAACATGCTCATTACATACTTTGCACAAAATCAATCTAAGATAATGAGGTTTTAGTTTGATCCTTTCAGAATAAAATGTTTTAGGGAGTCTTGTTACTTTAAATCTAAATAATCTGCTGCTGGCCACGCCCCCCAGCTCTACGTTTACACTCGCACCTGAAAATGGCCGCAAACACTTGCAATTATACAGCCGTACATCTTTGAAAAGCAGAGGTGGAGCCTCCTGCACAACCAACAAGAACGCAGCAACTGGCTTCTGGATGGCAAGTCAACAACAAAACACTTGTTCTTTTCCAGCAGCCAAAAGTGGTGGAGCTCAGCTTGTGTTGCTAGGTAACGTGCTTGGCTTTGCTGGGGTTGCTAGGTAACGGCGAAGTGCCAGAGGTCTGTGACTTAACAATCGAGAGGATTTTGAAACGAGTCGTTTTCCAGACACCAAATAAAACATGAACTTATTGCCAGAAAATGTTTTTTAAGCGCTTGGGATGTTTATAGCAGATGTAGAAGAAAAAAAAACATGCAAAATGTGAAGAGAAACTTGCCTTGAAATTGGCCTGTGTCTCTTTAAGAAGCGCCTACTCTTTCTGACACTCTGCTTTCAGTGCGTCTTTATGCCGTTTAAAACCGTTCTTAGGAACGTTTCAACGAGAAACAGTTCACACGATGAGCTCAGCAGATGCACAGTTCTATCAGATGTTTGCTAACTGCTGCTGCCACTAGTCTGGAGGAGCCCATTGGGGGAGTTGTAGGGGAGGGCTGCTTTGTGAGACGGAAGCTTGGTCGAAGCTCAAACAAAGTTGATTTTACGTATTATTCTCCCCTGTAAGGCAGTAACTATTAGAAAAAGGATGAGTTTAAAGTTGTTCACCTCTTCGTTGCCTCGACCAACGCCTTCTCATCCGGCGAGGAGGCGTAGTACTCCATGTGGCTGAAGGAGAAACTGTTGGTGTGGGAGAACGGATCCCCTCCCAGCCAGGACTCTGACTGGTTGTAGCTGATTTGGACGGTGTGACACAGTGACACGGCCTTGAGGAACAATAACTCCTCACTCATCTGGACGGAAAGACGGTGGAAAAAAGGAACAGAGTTCACATCTTGTTCTGTAACTTGTGTAGAACAAGCAGATTATTCTGGTGCAGATTAATCAGCCGTGAAGGGGAGCCAGAATCTGCATAAACAATGTGTTAACTAAATTATATTTAAACCACTGAGCACCGATTCAGAAAAAAAACTACATATACACGAAAAGAATAGAGAATAAATTGGTAAACAGCATTTAAAGCTACAACATTCTGACATGGATTACGAGCCAGAAACGCAGATTTTTTCCATGTTAGACCCGATTTCTGAATTAAATTTTTTTTCTCACTTTCTTTTCTAAAAACAAAAATATTGTGAAAAATGCAGCTTTTTTTTTTCCCCATCATCCCTTCTCCGACTTATATCAGGACCAGGTTACAATAATTTTTGTTTATTTAGGAGATAATAAATTAGGATGATGTCCCTTTGCCAGATTAAATTAATCTCTTGAAAATAACCTGTGAGCAGATTTTAAATATACTTTTTATTATGCTCAAATTTCTGTAATAAAAATGTCCTAATTCTAAATATCATACCTTAACCTAATTATCATTATTAAAGAAAGACTTAAAATAAAAATCATCTCAATCACTTAAGTTGCTGAAATAAATTAACTTTTCCATAATATTCTAATTCATTGAATTCATTAAATGAAAATATTGAGAAATCTGGACACTTTAGCACAGAGAAAAGGAAAATTCTGCCTTGACGCAATCTGTTTTCATATTTTTACTTGAGCTATAAAACCGGTTTTCTGCAGCAGTTGTTGATGTGAATTACCAGCTGAGGTGAAGAACCGCCTGGCGAATCCCCCGTCATCCCCTCTGGTACCAGTTTGCCGTTCATCTCCCGGTACTTGATGCCGTTTATCGAACACTCGCGGAACTGCATTTCATTTTCTGTCAGCGTACCCGTCTTGTCTGTAAACAAATATTCAACCTGCAGGGAGAAAAACAAATAAAACAAAAATCACAACAAGTGCTTCAGAATCCATTTCATTTATGGCTTCAGTTGTTTTTACTTCCTTCTTATTTATTTTTGGTTTCAGATATTTAAAATGTCTTCCAGTTTGCAGTGTGGCGCCTTCTGCATGAGAGCACGAACTTGCATTATTATTACACCATTATTATCATTATCTTACTTGAAAAAAAAATGACAATATTATTGTTTTATTGCAATAATTTCTGGAACAATTTATCACCTGCAAAATATGCTTTCATGACTGGCCAAACGATGACGACCTTTTATGGGAGAAATGCTTGTTGGCGTTTCCTGTAATAGTTTAATGTTCTTGTTTTTTTGGTCAAGTTTCTAATGTAAATATCTTAGTACGTTAAAACTAACTTACAAGTAACTTTTCAGCAAGATATAGGAGCTTGTTTTAAGTCAGTAATTCCCTAATTTTGGTGGTTCAATTGGTAAATTGTTTCACTTGTAACATAGCATTTTTCCTGTCTTTCAGATGAAATAATCTGATGAAATTAGCACTTTTTCATCAAAATTACTGAATTATTTACTTAAAACAAGTTCATATTTCTTGCTGAAAAGTTACTTGTAAGTTAGTTTTTAACTTATTTCAGCTGTACTGAGATATTTGCACTGGAAACTTGTACAAAAATTACTGGTTAAGGTTTTGTGGTTTTTGTAAACAAACATTGTCAAAAAGACATTATCATTCTGAGGATTATGAAATTTTTCCTTTATTAAAAAGTTACATTTAAGATGTGCATACAATGCAGCTGTGCTGTTATCTTTCACAATGTGTGGTTTAAAAGAAACTAAATGTTAAAATAAATAAGTGATGGACTGGAAAATATTGGCGTCAGCCGATATTAAAATTCAGATACTGGGATCCTGGACTGAAACATTTCTAATTTAGATTTTTATGTTTTATTTTTTTTTTCTTACCTGTCCCAACTCCTCGTTGAGATCAGACGTGTTGACCTGAGCTTTCTGGTTACTCTCCTCGTGGTACAGGTCCAAATCCCAGCCAATGAAAAAGGAGCCCAGAAACTTCTGCATCTCCACGGTAACGTAGAGCGAGATGGGAATGATGAAGTTGTAGAGAACCAGGAACGCCAGGAAGTCTGAGATGAACTGAAGGATCTGGAGAAGGACCAGAGAACATTTAATTAAAAACATGATAAAAACAACGCATTGAGAAAGAAAGAAACAAAAACTCAAAAAGGAAGAAAAAGAAAAGAAACAAAGGAAAGTCACAGAAAAACAAAAGAAAAAAGCAAAAGAAATAACACAAAAAACAAAAAAATTAAATATAAAGAGAAAAGAAAATGAAATAAAAAGAATGAGAAAAAAAAAAAAAACCAAAGGAAAAAATAAAAGAAAAATAACTAAAAATGAAAATAACTAAAGAAAGAGATAAAAAGAAAAAAAAGAAAAAGAAAGAAAAAAGAAAATCACTGATCATTCCTATTATGAAGTTATTTACCGTTTGTGAGGAATAAAAAAAGAAAACTGATTATGAGACAACAGCACCAAAAATCAGCTTTATACATTAAAACTTGAATAAAATTTCAGAATGCAAGTAAAAGAAACTACAGTTATTTATAAAGGAAAAAAATATGTTAAAGTGTAATCTGAAATCAATAAATGAAAAATTATGACTGAATGTTGGGTCTGTGAGCAACCAGGACTGGCAGATGGGCATCACAATGATTAGAAACCAGTTTTTATGCTTTATTATCACTGAACCTGCTTTGCGTGCTGGGAGGTTTGATTACCATCTACTCAGAATTTAAACAGGTCTGGTGTGTTTTGGTGACACACAAGTGGAAAATGTGAACACAAAGTCAGCAACAGAGTAGAAAATAGACGCGGTTCTGCGGTTGGTCGGACTGACCGGGCTGCTGTTCCTCTCCTGCTCGGTCTTCTGGTTGTAGAAAGGCTCGTTCCACTTGTCTTCGGACTGCCAGGCGTACTTCAGGATGGTGCTGAGCACCGCCTCCGACAGCAGGATGATCAGGTAGATGATCAGGAAGGTGTTCATCGACCTGCCAGGGAACAGCGGTTTCAGTGTTTACCGGGCCTCCAACAGAAACGCTTCCCCAGTCAGCCAGGGAGAAAGAAAGCGCCATACTTCTCAACAGCCGAGCGTTTCTGGGACTTGCACTTGTAGTTGAGCGCCATCTTGGATTCCATCCCCGTATAAACGGCCACACCTGCAACAGCACAGCAGGTCCAGGTAATTACACCAACAAAACGGACAAAAAACACCAGATAACATCGCTCACGAAATAAGAGTTTCATATCAGTCGATATTGATAAGTATTGATTTGTTTTTTTGTTTTAAACATCTGAAATGTTGCCAAACTTGTCGCTTGACCGTTCCCGTTTCATCCAGTTTTCTCTCCACCGAGTTGTTTTTTTTATTTCAAACATTTCGGAGGCGCTGTGGAGAAACTTGAAGCTGCTGCTGCGCTAGGTCCTCAGCAGCCCGTTGCTAGGTAACCGGAGTTAGGGGGAACTTGAAGCCGCTTCTTACCCAGCATGTTGTTGCCAGGCAACCAAAGAGTGAGCGAGTGAGTTGAAGCCACCAGAATAGCTCAGCTAGCTGTGAGAGGTTGAGCTGCTGAAGTCTTTCCTCTGCCATCAGTGAATAATCTACATATTGAATTTTCTTTCAGACATATTATGTATTGATGTTGATCTTATATAAAGTTATTTATTTATCTTTCTCTTTTTGTTTTGCCTTCCTTTTCAGACTCACCAAATATTTCTTTGGTATTTTTCAACCTGGCCCCTCGCAGCAGCAGGTTCTCTGGACCCAGCGGTCTAAAAACGAAAGAAAACAAAGTAAACACAAATCCACAGAACTGGTTAAGAAAGAGGATATTCTAAACAAGTTTTCCCATTCATCTTTAATGTTGGCCTAATCTGGCTCAGCGCTGTAAGGCGTGAACGTTGGTGTGTTTTTCATTGGTCTGGTTTGACACATTCAGTTAAACAACTAGTTTTTGTAGCAAATTTCATGCCTCAAATTAGAGTTTAGAAGATGTTATTCTCAGTGTCTTCTTGTTGGAGTGACTTGAGTAAAGACAAGTTATAAATACGCTAAGCAAAATCAAACAGATGCTAATTGGACTTGTTATCAGTCTTTTAAAAAGCGACACTTTAGACAACTCCTTAACAGCATCCATCAGTTGACTGTATTACTGTTTATTTAACCTTTTAAAGGGAGGAATAAATGCGTGGCACCAGGTTGTAGCAAAATATGCTAATTTCCACCTGCAGTCACTGGACAGGTCGATGTAATCAAGAATGATTTAACAAATTATGAATTTAGATTTCACTAAAAAAACTACAACACAACAGACAGACAGACAACTCATAAAATGATTTCTTTGTCTTCACCAGGAGAAGTAGAATATTTTTGGTCTAATTTGTTGCTCAAATATCTTAGTACACTTAAAATAAGGAACTAATAAGTAACAAATTTTGCTGGGCAATAAATTGTCCGGAAGTTGTCGCAATAAGTGATAATATAATGATAATAATGTAATAACACATTCTGAAAGATGAATAAACTTTAATTTCTGCTAAACTTTTTTCTTCTAATACATGCAAAATAACAAAAACAAAGTGCTCCTGTCATTTTCTGTTCTGTAAACATCTGAACTAATTACCGTTTATATTTGAGTTAATTGAAAACAAGATGGAGGTTAGAGAAATAAATTAGGACAATTTATTTGGAACTCTTAAATATGCTGAAGTTACTTTTGTTTTTTTTTCACAGGGCTACGACCCACACCAAAACATGCTGTGGCGGTAATAAAAATGTTCTTCTTCTTACATTTTTAATTATGTTTAGCTTGAGGTTTTCAGTGTCTCCTCTTCCAAAAGCATAAAAATGCATCCAAGAAACCACTTAATCTTAGATATTGTTTTTATCAACTATTCTGGGCCAAATACACTGAGATGCTAAATATTTTAAACTTTATTCTACTGCATCTTAATGTTAATTTAACATATTAATAAAAAGCACAATTACAAGATACAAGCTGTAGTAGCAATCAACCTAATCTCAGTCTTATTTTGATTTATTTTACAATTTCCTGCTGGTACTATTAATAGAAATACAGTAGACCAATCAGGCCGATCCGGGCCGACGGTTTGTTGTTAACTGACAACTGTGGTTTAGGTTTTTCATTTCTTAGGACTTCAGCACAAATGAGTAAAATATGAAGCAGGTTCTTTAGAAACCAAAAGAAAACTGAGGTTTTACGATATTGTCCTAATTTATTTCTCTAACCTCCATCTTGTTTTCAATTAACTCAAATATATAGCAGTGATTAGTTCAGATGTTTACAGAACAGAAAATGACAGGAGCACTTTGTTATTTTTTTTTTTGCATCTATTAGAAGAAAAAATAAAGACTTTCCACCTGCTGATCCGTGATTAGAACCAATTAAGGAAATATGATCTGATTACAACCTCTGGCTGATTGATGTGTTCAACTTCAGAGAGAGGAGTAGCTGGATAAAACTTACCGGACGATCTCTTCGCCATGCTGCGTCACGGTTACACGCCCGACAAACCTGGAAGACAGAAAACACTTTTTACCAACGAGTGGAAACGGAAACAAAAAATAATTATAAAGCAACAAGAAAGTCCTTTTGAAATCGTTCCACATCATCATTTAAATAAACCGCCTGACCTTGAGCTAATAAAGACAAACATATTAGTGAATAAATACATTTCATGTAATCAATCTCAGTTTCTACTGAATAAATAAACACAGAAACCAATTAAAGCTTACATGCACCGCAGCATCGTACTGTCATAAGGCTTTTTGTATTTGGATACACTGATTAGAAATCGCCTGTTTACAGTTATTTAATATTGCAAGAGCTGCGGCAGATGTTTAGAAATCATCTAATTTTAGCATCCACCGGGTATTAAGCAGGTTTTATTTTTTATTTTATTTTTTTCCAAAAATTGGTATCGGCCAAAAATCGGGATCAGCGGGTCAGGCTTTTTAAAGATCGGTAATCGGCGATTAAAACTGCAATCACTAGTAGAATGATGTGTGGATAAAAGCGTAGATCAAGTATAAAATGTATGAGTAAAACTGTATGTCAGGTTTAGAATGACGCGCAAATAAAAGCGTAATTACCTGTAGAGGTCGGCCTCTGGCTGCTGACACTCCACCACGGCGTGCAAGGCCTCCAGCTGGGACACCGACTGGCACACCGACGTCTCTGGCACAGAAAAATGGGTCTACAAGCAAAACAAAGTTTAATGTTGATGTAAAATTAGAGAAGTTTTTAAATAAATATACAAGCACACCGACAACTAACAGATAAAATGAAAAAAGTTTTTGTTTTTGTGAAGTAAAAACCATTTTTGTCTTTTAGACAAGACCAAAAAAGGTGAGCAGCCACAATTAATCAATTAATTAATTGCACGATAGATTAAATTGAGCTTGATAACTGTCATTGTGATAATTAATATTTCTTGAAGGCCAAAGTTCTTTATAGGCTTCAGAATCCATTTTATCTATGGTTTCGGTTGTGTGTGGTTTTTATTTAATGTTTTGGTGTTTTATTTTGGACGTCGTCTTCCAGTTCTGTACAGAATTAAAGTTTACTGGAGAGCGTGAACTTGCATTATTATTTCATTATCAATATTACTTGAAAATTGTTTCAAAACAACAAGTATTATCGTTTATAGCAGTAATTTCTGGAACAATTTATCGTCCAGCAAGATGTGTAATTGTGGCCTACAGTAAAACAAACCTCTGCTTGTGTGAATTATTTTTCAAAAAGAGTAAATGTGTGCGAATAAATACTAAAACATATTAAAGTAGGCTAGGGCTGTTGTAAAAGAATATTTTAGTAATCAAGTAATCTATCGATTATTCTTACGATTAGTCGGATAAAAAAAAAAGATAAAATAAAACATTGGTAAATCTAACATAACAGCAGTGTTACTATCGCATATCAACATCAGTCCAATTTTTCACAT
>CAEGAE010061843.1:0-47234 GCA_903067095.1 Girardinus metallicus | reverse complement strand
TTTGTTTCGGAAGAAATAAAATCAAAAAAAAAAAAAATTAAAAAAAAAAAAAAAAAAAATATATATATATATATATATATATATATATATATATATATATATAAAAGTGCCTTTTCAGCAAATTGGACAAAGTTGGCATGTGATCAAAAAGGCAAATGGAAATTTCCTTTCAGCTTTGCTCCTCATAGATTTGTGGTAGTATGAAACGATCACTGATTTATTTTTTTACAACGTCAGTAATCTATTCTTGTTGATTAATATGCTCTCTCCCTTATGAAATTAATTAAAATTCAAAGATGCAAAACTGTCAAGAATTACACATTAAATACAAATCACTATGAAATCTTGCCCTTCCTTCAGATGTTTGAATGACATACTGGTTTGGTCATGTATTGAATCTAAGTAAATGAAAGTTCATTGAAGTCTGTTCCCTTAGTTCTGCTCATTAATGCATTTAAGTTGTTCTTGGTTTTAAAAAGCAAACACTAAATGGTTGATTAGGTAAAGTGAAGATGGAATAAAAAGTTTCCTCCCTGGTCAATATTTTCTAAGCTGTTGTTAAAACAGACATTATACTTTTACCAAATTTTTTATCACAAGTCAAAACTGCTTAGGAGCAAAGAACCCACGTGACACAAATATAATGTTTTAAAGTTAATCTCTGCAATGCATTAACAGTAGTAGATTAAGTAAACTTTTTAGTGTAGACGCATTCCCAATGCCCCACATCAAAATACATGACAAAAATTGAGTTCTGGCCATTTCAACCCTACACAGTTTCATTCTTTTACGCTGTCAGTAGTTTCGTTCTCATCTTCTTCAGGCCTGGAACTCCCAGCCACAACAAAATGTTTCCACACAAACTACAAATTAGTTCAAATCTTCCAGGGAAAGTAGTTTCTACAGCTAAAGATTAAGAGTATGTTTTCTATGTTCTACTCATCGACCTCTGTAAGGATATGTTGTTGCCTGAGCCCAAGAAATAACATTAACGTTAACAGCAAGAGATCACTGAGAAGTTACATCAGAGTCTAAAATCCATCATATCAGAACCAAAAGAGAAAAAGTGTGGGAAACTTTTAAATTCAATTGTTTGAGTATTTTACAACCATTTAACGCCACCATTTATGAAAATACTTGACCACACCAAAATTAATGTCATATAGCAGACGGACTAAGGAAATGGGTACATAAGAATATATATATAATATCATGTGTTTTGGTCCCAATCTGAAAGCTCTGGTCACACTGTTCTCTCACCTATACAGCAT
Organism: Girardinus metallicus; assembly: GCA_903067095.1. Classification (NCBI taxonomy): domain Eukaryota; kingdom Metazoa; phylum Chordata; class Actinopteri; order Cyprinodontiformes; family Poeciliidae; genus Girardinus; species Girardinus metallicus. The sequence goes on along the minus strand of CAEGAE010061843.1, from coordinate 45,963 downwards.
TATGTGTTTTGTCAGTTTTTATTTGGTCCCCCATGTGGTTTTTTACCCTCTTGTTCCCTTTTAGAAGTATATCCGTAAGCATCATTTTCAGAGTCTTTATATATTTACTCTTTCATCCATCCAAATTTATGTTTCACCTCGTGAGGTTTGATTCACTATTTACAGATCAATCTTTGTGACTATAGATTTTCATTGGTAACAAGGAGAAAATTATGGCATTATAAGTTCTTGGACCTAAAAAATAACAGCTTTTTCTTTGAGTGTAAATTTAATCTCTGCATTCCTTACACTCTGGTAATATACAATGTGTACAGTTTTTTGTGTACGATAAAGAGAGTAGTAAATAATCTCTTCTACTTCAGTCTGTCTTCTTCCATTCTGGGTCCCTTATTAGTATGCATGTGTATGTGTGTGCATCTATACATGTGGAAGTTTTTTTAAACATGCCCCTGCTGCTCGTGCTCTAGCACCTACACTTGTTTGCGACCATGTGGTTATATATGCTGTTACACATTCACTCTTGAGGGGATTATGCTCATTTTCTCACTCTCCATTTCAGCTGCAACTTGGGGGCAGATAGGTCCAATCCCATTTACATGCTAATGTTGAGGTTCTTTTGCTTGCTGGGTTTTTCTAAAGGGGGATCCTTCCTATAGAATTTGACTAGAATGTCTCCAGAAACTTCCACTTTGATTTTAATATTATCCACTTTTCGTAACAGGCAACAGCTCAAGACTTCAGTGTTGTCACCAGGACAGTGCACCAATGGGTCCAGCTGATAGGAGCCCCCTTAGATAGCATCAAAAAGGATAGATGGATGAAAAGCTATAAGATGCAAGATGAAAGATTTGTTTTTTTTTTGCGATGCTGCATCATCATGGACATATTGACAATTGAGTTCTGGTTATTTCAACCCTTCACACTTTCATTCTTTTGAAAGTATTGTCGTACTTTCTACAACTAAAGATTAAAAGTAATTTTCTATGTTCTACACATAGTTCTCTGTAAGGACTCGTTGCTGCATGAGCCCAATAAATAACAGTGAACAGCAGAAGTTCACTGAGAAGTTGCAGTGCTTTCATCACAGTCTATAATCTATCCTATCTGTCAGCTGGTCCAAACAAGCATCAGAACTAAAGGGAAAAACCGGGAGATCCACATTTTTTAATTCAATTGTTTGAGTATTTTACAACCATTTAACGCCACCATTTATGAAAATACGTGACTACACCAAAATTAATGTCATATAGCAGATGGACTAAGGAAATGGGTACAAAACAAAAGGAGAATGTGATGAAATGGCTATATTAGTACAAAATAGGGTTACAATTTGGAAAAGAGGCCAACTGACACAGAGCCAAAACTAAAAAAAAAATAAAAAGTCAACAGCGTATAGAGAGCAACATTCCTGCAAATCCTCTCGGTTTAGTATGAGTCACTAAACCGAGAGGAACCTCAACTTGTATTTTGGCCTTTTAGGGACTCTGTAGATGAAAAGAAACAAATTGTTTGTAACGTTCTGTAACCTCTGTGTGCCGCTGCATGTCGTGGCCAGGATTCTCTTGCAAAAGAGATTTTTATCTAGGTGGATTGAAATGACATTTAAAAAAATGATTGTGTAAACAGGTTAAGACCACAGCAGCCAGTGTTTGTATCTTCATCCTTGTAGATTATGTCTATGTAATCTGTGCAGTGTCAATTTCTAACTTGGATGTTATTGCATAGCTGTTCTTGGAAACTAATAGTTGGTGTTGGTTTGAAACTTTTAGGCTGAATTTGTGTAAAAATGGTAACCAAAACAGGTATTTACTAACATTGATTTTAAAATATTTAAACAAAGCTTTACATTATGATGCATACATTTTCTTTCTCTCAAATATATAATTTTATTTATTTATTTTTGCATTTGTTTTCTGTTTTTTAATTTCAAAAACAGAAATGAAATCTCATTATTGTAGAGATTTAATTTCTCTGCAACCTTCCCTCTTGTTCCAGGAGGGAAGGTTTTATGACTTTTATTGAAATCACATTTTACTTAAATAATATTACAGTTATTTAATTCAGCGTCTGCTCAATAAACAGGTTATTGAACATAATCACAGTCAGTGTCAATAAATTATATCAATAGCAACAAAAAGAAACAAGCTGTGACAAGGTGCAGATGGTCTTTTGACTGAGGTCTGAAGAGGTTTTGGTAAAGTCATCCACACCTCTGTTTGCTTTTTAGAAAATCATTGCTAAAATGTCGCAACAGAAAGTCTCGCTTTCTCTCTAAGCTGTGTCACTACCGTAATAACATTCAACAATGACCATTATTTTTAAACTATTAAAGCTGTAACTTAATTATGGAGACTCAAAGGGACTTTTGTCACACATGTTCTAAAGGAAGTCATGAAATTTTGAATGTACTGAGATTCCTAAACCTGGCAGTCGGCCTTTAACTCGCAGTTATGCCAGTTTATCAGTAGCTTCTTCTCTTATGACGAACTGGTTCCTGGTAAAAGGTTGGGTTAATTTTAGTTGGTTGAACAGTAAGTTTCAAGGAGGGTTTATAAGGTTTAACTAAAGGCAAGCTTTAAAAACCTCCTCATAAATTGATGAATTATAAACCAAGACACGTTTTACCACCATTGAAAAATGTAAGACTCAAATTATTGAATGTCCATAACTTCTCTAAACCTGTTTTTTTTTCTTTTTCCTAATTTCAGCTTTTCTTATGAAAGAAAAGGATGGAAGCAAGACTCACCTAAAGCAAAACACAACCTCACTGATGGCATTTAAGCCTTACTCTACTGTTCGCTCCAGATGTTTCTTCGTATGACCAGAAACTGATTTTGTTTTTCTATAAAGGTCCTTTTGACAAGATATTGGTTTAGTTTTTAATGCAACATTGTTTAATGTTTTATTCCTGCTCACATAAAAATAGATAACTATATGGAGGCCCTACTTTTTCACTCTACTCTTTCGCTTTTTAAGCTGAAATCTTCAGCACTGCAATAATGAGATATTAGTTTATTCAGACCAATGAACTAAAATAGAAAACACTCAGTTAAAACGGTCTTATTTAAATTAGCTCTATGATCTATAAATGCATGCAGTGTTCAATTTTGTTTCCAAGTTTTGGCTTTGCTCTTAATTTTTAAATAAATACATTGTAATGAATTGGGTTTCTGCTCAGTAGGAGGAAAAATTTACCTTCTACCCATTTATTCAGTCTTTGCCAGAAGCAATTTAAGTTAAACCTTTTATGTAAACATTTAAAGTTCATAGCAGGTGAATCAACATTTGAAAGTGACTGTAAACTGATTTCAGCAGCCACTGCTGTCAGTGATCTCAATCTGGCTTAATGTTGTCTCAACTCAGAAAATTAGTGAAGGGTGGAGTTTTTGTTCTTAAGAAGATTTAGTGATTCTTCAAATGATTTGTTTGCCATCAACCCCATCTACAAACACAAACTCCTTGCACCTTTATTTCTCTGACATGGCTCCAATGTACAAACCAAAAAGACGTATTATGAGTCAAAGGGATTTTGAGTGAAGTTCCAAAGGGGAAAAACGTTTTTAATAAAAACATGCATAGCGTCGCAGTTATCACACATTTTTTTAATAATAGAAAAATAACCAAAAGATACAGCCTTTGTCAATCCACGATCAACTCAAAGCTGTTGATTTTTTTTTTCCAACATTTTGAGTTGTTTACACTTTTGAAGAAGTTTGTTCTTCAAGACGTTAGATCAGTCGCTTGGAGCAGTCCACCAAGAAAGAGAAAACCTGCTCTTGTAAGTTTTCTTTCAAAGTAACAGCAGCTTCCCTTTGATCCGATCACACGTCAGCCTGTTTCTCCTCCTGCTGAGGGTCCTCTGTTCCTGCGGCCATTTCTGCCAGCTTCGCCTTATCCCTTCGACGCTCCGCCTCCGTTACCGTCATGGGATGGAGGGGGAAAAACCCAGACAACCCTGTGGACGCGAGAAAGAAGACGTGTTTTTAAACTTCAGAAGCAGATACAGCCTGACTCATTCACAGTGCCTTGCAAAGATATTAATGCTACTAAACTTGCTATGGATTTACTCATGTTCCAGATACAAACTGCAAAGTATTTTAGGGGTCCTTCATGAATTAGACCAACCTCAAAGTAGTGAAGGGGAAATTAGACATTGCTTTACTTTATTTTTATTTTATGAATAAAAATCACTAAAGTATGGAGTACATTTGTATTTGGCAGTAACACCAAGAAGCCCTAATCCTTGCTTCATGTCCTCATGACACATTTTTTAACACGTCAAAAAATGTGTCATGAAAACTCTTATAAGTTGCATAACCAGCCAAAGTATGAAAAGCACGATTTATAGTCATGAAAATACAGTACTTAGTTTTATACACATCTGCACTGATAGTTTTGGGAACTTTGTTTCTCCCTTGACCTTCAACAAACCTTTGAATCAAAGTACATTATCAAGGTGCTTCAGGTAATGTTGAATGCACATAAATATTTGAGAGGTAAATATGAAAAGAAATAAAAAAAAACTCAGAAGAAAATAAAGTGAAGATCTTCACAGGAGTTTCTAAGGTGCAGGTGCTGATAAAAAGTTACGTGAGGACTTCCTTGATTAAACAATTCCTCAGGAATTAACTGAATTGCCCGACAACAAAATTGTGTAATCCTGTCACAGGCTACAGTTCGTGTCAAAGAAAGTGAGCACACACCTAGAAGTTTGGCCACCGGTTTGGACGGTTGCGCACCGCAGCCGATCCAGTACTTGATCCGGTCGAAGTTGAAACTGACAAGCTTCTCGTTGTAGATGTTTGGGAGCGGGTCGAAGGTGCCCAGCTGCTCGATGTATTTACCATCCCTTGACTTCTTGTTGTAAGCCGCCACGATGCGATAAAAGGGTCGGTTGGCTTGTTTGTGGCCTGCGAGGGCGAGCCGGATGACGACGTAGCCGGCGTGGTAGTTCTTCAAAAGAAGGGACGCTGCATGGGGACATCAGGACAAAAAGCACCATCAGAGGAAAACGTGCTTCTCCTTCTTCTTCTGAAATGAACTCATCGCATCAGTGAGATATGGCAAACTTCCATTGATAAAAATTAACTTTCATACAAACAAATTATAGCTTAGATTCTATTTAAAAACATTTTTTGTAGAAAATGTATATGAATCAGTGTAAATTAAATAATGCACATCTTTTTTTTTTCTTTTTTGCCGACTTCTGATGACAAATATCCTCCAACAAGATGATGAAAACAAACGATTTGCTGCTTTTTCTGTCTTACTGAATGTTAGTTTCTTATATTAATGATTAATTCCCAGTTATTTTAGGAATTTATTTGATAAGGAGATTACCAATTTACTGATTAAAGCTGTAAGGGCCGGCATGTTTTAGTTCTCTCCCTGGTGGTAGAAACAGCCATTTCAGCATGTCAGTGTTCTTCTTAGGCCTCTAATGAGCCATCATTGGATCCAGGTGCGTTAAACCAGGGAGAGAACTGAAACGTGCAGGCTGCCGGGCCTCCAGGACCCACTTTGGGCACCACTGCTGTAAGGTGAAATGTAGTACTCATTTTTATCTAAACTTGTGTAAATATCATGACAGGTACCTGATGAAAAACTAGCAAAGGTGAAAATAAAGACTATGTTTTTGGCGGTTTATATCTTTGGCACAGTACCTTCGTAACTGTCTTTTATATTAAAAAAGGAAATTAAATTTCATACTCACATAAATGCACCATGATGACACACCCTGCCGAAAATAAGACACGCTTAAACGGACATGAATGTTGAGATAACTATATTAGTATGTAGTTTCTTGCACTAAACTCGGCTTAAGCTGAAAGAAAACTACAAATGCCCGTTGCATTGTAAGCAGCAAACATACGGTCCAGTTGACGCTAAGCTATTTTGAAGTGCAAGATAAATAAACGGGAAACCTCTCAGGACGGAGAATGACACACAGGTGAGAGTCACAGTCTTTCCCTTTCGATGTTTCGCTCCACCGTTGATCGACCTGCAAATATTACCGAAATGTTTTCTGCCTAACAAGAGAGTGTGACATTTGTCAGGGCGCAGCCATGTTTAAGCCGGATGTTACGCAGCAGCGTCGTTGTTCCCTATTCTTGACGCCAGATGGCGCCATGGGACCGTTGATCACTGAAAGCTTCAACTTTATAGATTGATGTAGGAATTCAAGATTTTGTAAAGTCGCTGCTCGTTTTTCTAGCTGAAAAATCCAACTTCACGTTTCTCTGTGATATTCATGAGTTTATTTTTTTTTCAATTTTAGTTAAAGAAAAAAACTAAATAAATATATATTTAAAAAAAAGGAGAATGATGAATTTTGGAAGTCTAAATTCTAATAGTTGAAACAAGAATTAATAAAATAGGAAAAAAAAAAGTTATAACAAAAACCTACTACAATATTATTCAAATTTTCACATTACAATATGGGCCAAACATTTGATGATTTCCCCAGGAATAGGTGCATTGAAAGTTGTTTGTTACAAACATAATTTTGTAAGCTTTTGGCTGTTGTAAAATTTGGGTATATAGTTTTTGCTAATTTTGCAAAAGATTAATGCTAAATTTATATATAGCAATTAATTTTTAGGGAATCAATTATATTGTAGAATATTTTTCAATTCATTTCGGATTATGTATGCATCGGCCTATAACATAACATCTTTACAAAGAAAAGTTTTTCTGTCTTTTGCTTGATAATCCGAATCAAATTTGTCCCATTTGTATACCAACAGATGTATTTCATAAACAAGGATGATTTCAGTTATTAATCAAGTTAAAACTTTGCATACCAATCAAAATCATTTCCTTTTTGTGTTGAAATAGTTTTGTTTGTGTGATATTTCCTTAATTTATCTGTTTATTTGTAATGCAGTGTCCTCAAAGTACAAAAACAAACATATTTTATTAATTCATATTGATGACAAACTTCTACAATTTGTAAAAACATATATATATATAGGTAGAAGATCAAATATATATATATGTATATATATATATGAACTCAATAGAACTCACAAATAATGTGATATACATGTTTATTAATGCTAAAATTATCAATAATGTTATTGTTGTTGTTTTAACTTTATTTAGAGACATTAAGGTGTTTTCAGTTTAAGAATAATTACTGTTTAGTTTAAATTATATATCTAATAATAGCATCTAAGGAACATATGTATTCTAATAAAATCACATAATTTCATTGTTATATAACGGTTTGTCGTGTCTGCAGTTGAACAGTACATTGAGTTTGAAATGCCAACTCCTGGAGAGATGAGAACAAAGTTACCTGAGTCTGCTCATTAATTCAGGAGCCTTTGTTTGTGCCTCATGTTGTCCGAGAGCACAGATTTTTTTATTTCTTTTAGTCCGCTGAGAGCCCAACCACCCCGCCACCACTCCCAGTCTTGGAACATGGTGATTTCACACTCCTGTTGTGTAAAGCTTGTTTTCCAGTGTGTGTGACAAACACATGGTTTTTCTGTGAGGAGAGGTCACACAAAAGAGATGGGCCCTTGTTTGTAATTCTGAAAATATCCTCATGTCCCAGAGTGACTCTTTGTGCACGGGGCCAGAAATGAGTTTCAAGCAGACAAAAGGAACAATGCAGCTTCGTGCTTTTAATGTACTTATTTGCTGAAGACAAACAAGAAGGTAAATTTAACTTTGAGCTGTAGAAATTAGGAGTGAATGAGGATGAAACTGCATGAAACATCATTTGTTCAAGTTATTTAGGAAGATTAGAAGATGCTGGGGAATTTATTAAATATAAGATGAAGTGGAAATGAAAACATGACTTTTTACATCCTTTTAGAACTGAACTAGAGGTCTAAATCGGTGTTTTCCAGCCCTGGTTCTTGAGCAGGGGTGAACTGGCATACAGGACTACGGGACATTTTCCTGGTGGGCTGATGAGTTAGTGGGTCGGAGGTTTCGCCCGCGGAAAACCTGACATACTCTCTTCATAGTCACACAGCACGCTGTTGTCTTGCAGCGCCGTTATTCCTCAGACTGTACCTTCACATCTGTCCTCTTCATCTCTCCTCCACTTGAGTCAGTAAGATCTCTTCAGAGCAAATTCATCCTTAACCAGTCGGCTGGCCTACTTGCTCGTTTTGATGCTGTTTCTTCACCAATAATTTCCGTCCAAATCCGGCCAGCTAGGTTTTTTTTTTTTTTTGTGGTCATCTAAGCTGGAAATAGAACCTTCAAAATGAGAGTTGTGTGCTTAAAAAATATATATCAACCAAATGACAGCAATTTTGTCTGTATAGTACCAGATTATATCAAGGTGAATATTTCATTTCAAATGCAGAAACAGTCATTTATTAATATTTTTGACATTTTGCTTGTAGGTAGCTTGATCATCACATTCTGCCACAAATGTGATGACGTCTGTCGACATTCTTGATCTTGATTTGGCCCAAAGTGAAAAGAAGTTTAACACCAATGCTCAATTCACAGAAAAGCCAGATTTATATTGAGATTAAATTACACAACCATATGCATGATGTAACCCACTTCTTCTTTCATGACTTTATTTACATGTCACTATTTCTCAACAAAATACATTTTACAGGGCTTTCAAATTACTTTATCTAATCCAACTGCTCAATTTAATGTTATCAGTGCATAAACAACTCAGTCAGATTAACAAGGTGGTACAATGCGCTTGCAAAAACAAAAAAATGTTTTCAATCCAAGTCGGTCAGGAGATTCCACTTTTTGTATTACTGAAATCCCAAAAGGTTGCGGAAGAACAGGGCGACTGGAGGGGAACAATTCGCGTTTAACAGGAAGAAACCCACAACAGAACTTCACAAGGATGTACAAACCAAAAGGATGTACCACAGGTTTAGTACGTCCATCCACACGGATGTACGTCCTTGACTTTAATCTAAGAAAAATAAATTCAAATGGAACAAAATGCAAGAATAAATTAAGAAACTAAACACAAATGTAATAACTAATGTGACAGTAATAAGCAGAGAGAACTGAACTAAATATGGCAAGATCTATATATTGTATCATAAATTACAGAAGAAATTATCAAAACACAACAAATAAACAAACAGACCCAAAACCCAAAGGATCGTGAAACACCAAATTCCAGTTCGTGCCACTGTATATCGACAAATAAAGTAACAATGTTCTGCACAATTCTGAACTTGAACAAATTCTTCTCCATTATTTATTAGCAGAAGTATGAAACCCAACGAGAAAATTGTAAGAAAGACACAAAAGTCTGATTTATCAATGATATTTCACATGTAAATTCAAAAATAGCCATTCTTGGTTTTAGTCATTAAAGCTGCAGAAATTTAACTGGGCCTCAAAGTAATTTTCTAAATATTTAGTAGCAAATAAATAAAAATATAAATTTTACCAGCAAGAAAAATCATATTTCCGTTACATTAGAGCATTTTCACATCAATTTGTGTACATTATGTTATACAAAATGTGATCTTAAGTTTTAAAACAGAAGGTTAGAAGGCTTTATCTGTTCCTATTCAAGAAGGTTATTAAACTCTTAATAAATTGTTTCTATTTAAATTTCCGAACTAAACTAACTGAACTAAATTTTGACATTTGCAAGACAAAGTTGAGTTACACACTCAACAGTTCTGGCCTTTGGTGAAAAGTGGAAAGAAGCTTTAAATTGTCATTTAAAGTTTTCAACAAGCGATTAGGAGAAACAGCAAACATTATGAAGGAGATGCTTTTGTCAGATGAGAACAGATTAACATACATATCTATACTTCCTTGATTTTCACCTTGTATGAGAGATAATATCAACTATATGCATTTACATTTTGTCACAAATATCACTAGCTGGTTAATAACATTGTATAAAAAGTTAATACAAAGTAGTGGATAATTGTGCATTTGTGTTCAGATTCCGTAGATAAAAGGCAGAGCAGCTCACTGCCTCCAAAGTTATGTAATTACTAAATAGTCAACATGTTTGGAATCAAATCTCCGGTAGCTTCTCTCTGAAGGCCTCAGAGGTTCGAAACAGAACATTAGTAAATGATTGTGAAGATCAAAAAGCGCAGCAGACAGTGGTGGAGTTTGTTTGTTCATCTTTTATTTTGTTGAACAGGGACCATGTGCAGGAGCATTAATCTGAAAAAGGGAAAAGATGAATTGAGCAAAATAAAACATTTGAAGAAAGCTCATAACAGGATCTCTGCCCTCCTTTCTCTCCCTCTCTGTTTCTTTCTATCTGGGCTTAATCGGTTCTCACTAAAGTTATTCATTACCTAATTAATGTATTAGCAGGTATTACTTCTTACATTTCTTGTTTAGTCCCTGTTAAAACTTTTTATCCCTCTTTGGGAAGCTTTACCACATATTTTCTTTGGATAATGGGCAAGACTTGCAACTTATGCAGCGCAACCTTTTCTCTTGATAGCCTAACCAACTTGACAAATCTGTGAATCAGTAATGCAGCATTGCAGATGTGCGTTTTGGAAATTGTTTTAACAATTTAGTCTGGAAACATGCAAAACTGTAAGGACTAAGTGCCTCAGTTTCAAGTATGAGAAATGCTTAATGGTATTTCAAACAAATCTAATTGGCTCTCACACGTCTTTAATGGGAAAGAATAACAAGATTACAGGCATATCAGTTTAAAAAGATTTGAGAATTTTGTCAGTCTGGTTTGTCACAAGAATAATTTAAGCAACCAGACTGAAAACCCTGTAACGAACGCTCTCTTCCCAACAAGAGGGCTGGAATTTCAAGAAAGAAGGATCATTACTGCGCTGACCACGTTTTTTTTTTTTTCCTCTTTCTGTGGAAAATTCAGAAAATGAATAGAGGCTTTACACAGTTAGGCAGCAAACAAAATGCATCTTACATGGTGAATCGGTGATGCATGATTATCTGAACGGTGACATTGATTCTGGTTGTGGCTCACCCTCTCTCGTGAGGACCTCATGCTCTTTGGGATACCAAGACGAGTTGTTCCTCCTCTAATCATCTGTGACAGTTCAGTTAGCGCCGCTCAGATGACCAGATATTTTACTCAGGAAAAAAAGGCGAGACTGCTCTAAATGACGAATGCTGCTCCAGACTATTCAGGCAAATACGTTTGAATTTAATGTGATTATGTGGAACATGTTTCTCTTACCTTCTACACATTGAACTTCCTCAGACTTTGAGGACACGTGGGTGCTGAATTACAGCAACCCTCTTAATAATTGCAATTCTTTATGAAAGTACTTCAGTGGCTTCCTTTGGTTTTGAAGGTAAATAAATTATCAAACCACCGTAAGCAAGAAAGTGCCGTGTTTTGAGTCAGTTTGTTTTGCGCGATTAAAATAAGGACAGAAATAAAATTTAATGCTGTTTTGACCACGCTAAGCAATGACGAATCACCAGAATTAGAATGAGTCAATTAGGAGCTGTGATTCATCCAAATGTCTGCCTGGATTATTTTTGGGATTGTGCTTTTGGGAATCCTGTGTGAATCCTTGCAACACAAATATGTCTGCTGCTGCAGTCAAATGTTCACCTCGGTGTTAATGCTGGAATCTGTGTTTTCAATTTTCCCAAAAGTCCCTCTAATCAGCAAAGCCTGTGTCACTTTTGCCATACAAAAACACAATGAGGTGGCAGTAGATTAATACATCCATCTGGGTCAAGGCTGGGTCCACCTTGGACAGGTTGCTGCTCAACAACAAGGCAGCACAGAGACGTTCAAACTTTGAATATTTCTAAGGTGAAGCAGCAGCGCCAACAACTGCTCCACCGTGCAACCCTTGGCAGGGAAAACTTTTTATGGCTCTTTTAATTCATCAGCAGAAATCATTCAGATTAATTTTTATTGGTTCTTAATACATGTTTTTGAACTGTCAACATTCAAACTCTGCACAGAGAGGTCACAATCTGGATTCAAACCAAAGACTTCTCGCTATGTGACAGCAGTGATAACTGAGCCGCCAACAGGCCCCATTTAACCGTGCAAATGCACTATAGGTAGGTTCAGACTTCAGACTAGTTCACCTGTTTATAAAGTTGTTGGAAGGCTTTTTTTTTGTCATTTTAAATGAGGCAAATATCATAAATCTTGTTAGTCATTCCAAAGTTGTCTGTGCTTTTGTGTTATGTTTTAAGCCTGTTGATTTTTACCTTAATGTGATGATTCATGGAGATTTATTCACAATGGAAAATTAATCCAGTCATAGTTTGTGCTGATGCCCTTTTTCTGTTTTTGTCTGTACATGGAGAGAGTATTTGGTGAGAATATTAATAATCGGATTAGATCTTACTCGATGGTGAGCAGCTGGATATCTTGGACTAGTTGAGAAAACTCTGAGTGTGGCTGCAGCAAATTGTGTTGTAGAAGCACCTCTGGGGGTCTGGTTGTTGTTTGTGATGAACAAAGAAGTAAAACTGACAAAGTACGTGGGAAGGACAGATGTGGAGACATTTTTCCTGATAGTGAAGGCAAACAGTTGTAGATTAAAGTCTTGCGTGGAACTTGAGCACATTTACATCAACGAAAAGCAAAGGGAATCAGCTCAGCAGCTTCTCCTAATGAGCCAGCCTGATGAGATGATCAGACTCAGGTGTGGAGCTGCAGCCTGGAAAGCTCCACATTCCCAGAGTGGATGAACACAGAAGAACTGGGAGAGATACACACAAAATGTTCCTGGAGATGAGGTGAGGAGACTTTGACAGCATTGAAATTCGGGACAGAAGTGTAAGGATACACCCATGAGCTTCTCAGCACCCCTCACTGTCCTCTGCAGTGTGCCACGCAAATTCAAAATGGATTTATGCTTCGGGTTGAGCTACTTTGAAAAGAAATGTTCTTGTTTTTTAGTAGCTTTTGATAACTTGACCTTCACTATTCAGCCACTTTCAGTATTTGAAATTTTGCACTGTTCTGGAAAATCTTGCAAGACTTCGTTGTTATGTGATTGACCTACTGCTCACTTGAAAGATATGGTGCAGAAGTAAAATATAGCAAAATAAAGTTGTGCACATCCTAATTACGTTAATTTTTGCTTTTTTATTTCCTCCTTTGTGAGAACGCTGAAGGACAATGAACCAAGAGGAGGAAGGTAAACTTCCACCTGGAGGAGAGTCTACCAGCGTGAAAATACTGTCCGTCTTTATGCCTTTCTACAGTCGAACCAGTGTTGTCTCTTCAATTCAGTTGCATTTTTTTTTAAATGCGGAGTGAAGTCATATGAGTACTCTTAAGAAACCCACATGCTAACTGGCAGAGGTTTCAAATCCTGACATCCTGGAAATAATTCTTGGAAATATGTGGACCCTGTGATGAGCCAGCAACAGATGCCCCGAGACAATGTTTATGCATGCAAAAGAAAATTATTACTTATTTCCAATATGATCAGATGATTATTTCAGAAAATCCCAAAGGATATTGGACTGATTGGTAAATGCAACTTCCAATTTTCAAGCATTCTACAGAATCAAACAAACACCTCACCTCCATGTTTTTGTTTTCACTATGAAATAAATGCATTTTATTAGAACAAAGAAAATTATGATTCCTTTCATGTCGGAAGCTTTAGATCTTCTCGTGATATACATCAAGGATGGCATTTTAAACTCGAGAATATCCCAACCTCATAGCAGTTTTATGTTGTTTTAAGTTTGTTTTTGAAAGCACCAGCAAATTCATAAGATTCTTGGGCTTGGTTAGTCTGAATAATGGACCTTTTCAATCACAGGCGCCGTGTGACTTCTACACTGTCAGCTCTTTGTGATGGCCTCTTCTTTTTTAAGGATCTGTGTCCAGCATGAGGAGAGATAGATGTTATGGTTGCAGAGAGCACCTAATGGGGCGATGGGATTCAGTCACAGATGGGGGGTCAAGTGATCTGCCTCTTCTGGAAGGATCTTTCAGATGGTTGTGGTGAGACTAATTGTGATAGCATGCAAAATGGAGCCATTACTTTTATCTTCATTAACAAAGGGACTTTTTCTTTTTCTGTTTTTCTTCTATTTCTTTTCTGAGATTTGTCAACTCTTGCAGCCACCGATTGAGCCAATGATGCTGTGTGTTCTCTGTAAATGGGAGGCATGCGTTTAATTGCCAAAGCCAAAAAAAAGTAGTGAATGATGTGAATATAAATGTGCTTTTTGAATTTATTTTTGTTTATGGTGAACGTCACAAAATTGTAGGATATAAATATCTTCCATCATTTATTAACCAAACAAGAGCGTCGCACTGATTGCCTTAACTATGATTAAATACTTCAAGTTGGACTTAAAGCCACAAAAAACCCAAAATTAGACTTCATAAAAGTAAAGTTTGTAAGATAGTTGCATATGTCTTCATGGACAAATTGTCTTAACAAGGTTGTAAACTACGCTTTCCATCCACTATGCCTCACTTTCTTTGGAGATCTTGATCTCCAGCGATGCTGAAAATAGGAACTTACGCAAAACCCCCCAATAAACTGTGTCTTGTGATTTTGTAAAAAAAGAAAAAGACATAGTTTGAAAACCATAAAAAACAAGATAATTACTATTTTTGAGTAAAATGAAGTCGTTTACACAATTTTAAGTCAATGAGATATCTTGTCTCTAATAAATGTGAAATGTCATAAGATGTAATAAAAAATTGTACATTCAACTGCTGTGTTGTCCCATTACCTGATTTTGCTGCATATTTTTACTAATAATTTAATAAGAAAATATAAGTTAAGCAGCAAATATTTTTGCCTTTTAAAGTTTTACTTATATCTTAATAAAAGTAGTTGACATAAAAGCTTCCTGGATACTTATGTTTCATTTTTTGTATTTCCAACAGTTGCTTAATCATTGTCACTAATACTTTTTCACCAAATCAAAGAAAAATAACAAAGCTATTTTACCAAGTTGATAGAAAAAGCCTGGACAGATCTGCAAAAAGGAGATATTTTCTGGTAATTACTAGAAACCAAATTGCAGAAATCATAGAATGAAATGTTGGGATTCCTCTGACATTTAATCAAAGATGTTATTTCTCTAAGAAATATTTACTAATGCATACTGTATATCTGCTTTAAATGTTGAGTTAAATCTGTGAGCAATCCTTTTGTTTTGAAATTGTGAAACTGCTTAATTATAATACTCCAGGATTTGAATTCGATTGTAATGGGGCTGACTCGTCCGTCCCAACCACAGCTGCAGTTTTGAGAGAAGGTGATTCCAATCTCCACTGAAATCTGCTGTTTATTTTTCATGGCGTTTCATGCAAAAGTATTCACAACCCATTAACATTTTGCATCACATTTCAACCACAAACCCTGATGGTTGCTTTTTATTACATATGACAGAGCAACATAAATTAGTGTATTAATATGAAGAGGAAAGAAAAGGATTTATGATTTTCAAATATTTTTACCAGTAAAATTCTGAAAAGTACAGATAATTGAGTTAAATGCTTCATAAAACCAGCTACTATTGTTTGTTGTATTCTGGGATATTTCTCTCAAAGCTTATAGAGAAATATCCGACATGGACACAGAATTTCTTTACATTGGTTTTGCAGTGCTACCAGATATAATCTGAGTTTATGTTACAACTTTGGCTTTCTAAATTTCCAGGGTTGTTGTCCTGCTAGAAGCTGCAGCATTTAATTTAATCTTTTATCTTTGAAATTGTGTCCTTCTTTGTGTTTGTCTACAACAAAAACAGCCTAAAAAATACACTTAAGTTTGCAACTGTAGCATGAGAAAATGTAGTGCAGTTCAAGCGGTTTGATTACATTTCCAAGGCAAGACATGTTAATAAAAATAAATAAACAATATAATAAATAGCTACATAAATCAAATCAAACTTTATTGAAAGAGCACTTTTATTCCATTCAGATCTAAAACAAAAGGATTTTTAAAGATCAAAAGCAGAAGGAAATAATTTGCTAATTACACATCATACTTAAACTTTTAAAATGATCCTACAAAAACACAGAAAATGCGTCAAAACGACAGCTCTGCTGACATTCACTGTTCAGCAGAGATTATAAACCAATTAACAGCAAGCAAAAATCTCCAGGTACCTCAGCCAGTCATAGGTCACATTTGGTGATATTGGAGCAGCACACTGCCGTATGATTTCTGCTATGAGAGGTTGTGACCTGCCTCCTACGCCGCAGCTCTCCCCAGACCTCCACTGGCAGAGCTGAAGCTGCGGAGCCACACTGGTAGGTTGTGTGAGAGGACAAGCGGATTTGGCATGCACATCAGAGCGTGATACCCAAGCATTTTGGTCCTATCACATGCCACACACACCGACTCTCACACACACCAAGAGAGCATTTCTGGTCGCGTAAAATGGATTGTAACACTGGCCACTGTTATGAAATGATGCCAGCAACTCATAGTATCCCTTTACAGCCAACTCAACCAAAGGTCTGTGTGTATTTGTGCCATGTTGTTGTTGGAAGAAGTGGTTTTACAGGTGCAGTTATCTTTACAGTTTAAAGCTTCCGCTTGCTGAAGACGTGACACGGTCACTTTTGGTCAAATCCAGCCGAAATAAAATAGTTGCATACACTGTGGAAGGATAACAATATAGAGAGCTTTTTAGATCTTTTTTTATTATTATTTAAGGTCAATGTTTCAATAAACAAGATTATTTTTTACAATGTTTAAGTTACTTGGAGGCACACCTGAAACACATGACTTCTTTGTGACGACATGGAAAAATTAACCGTCCTGCGGTCTAAGCTTGACGCTCAGGAGGAGTAAATGTCACGGTGAGAGTCTTCTAAATGAACATTTATTTTAAGCGTAGTACTAAATTAGTTAGAAAGCAGCGACAAAGTCAATCTTTTGGCTGAGCTGTAACAATTTTTGCAAGCGAGGCGGCCGACAAACCGGATTTTGCACCAGTTCTGTCCCAGCAAACTATTGTCAGGAGCTCCAGGAAGGAAAACAATTTAGGCAGCAATTCTGTCAAAAACTGGGAAAATTTATGTTAACTACTGAGCTTGAAGAAACTTTTTAAAAACCTTTCACAAAAAAATGTTATTTCAGTCATCCTTTAGGCATATAGCAAACAAAAATAATTTAGCTAATCCAGACTGACCTAAAAGAGGAAAAGTTTAGTTTGATTTAATGTCTTTTTTTTTTTACAATTTCAGTAAATATCTGATTTCATCTGGAAGCTTCAATTTGACAGATACGTTTAGTTTAATTAGATCAGCAAACATTGTAATCACTAGAAAAACCCTTCTGGTTGTGTTCTAGTCAAACCTTTGAAGGGATTTTGAGGCTAGTGAAGGATATCATCGGGGATACATTTTTCTAAAATGCTAGTTGACTGATTTAGTCTCACACACGCTTCAGGGAAATCTGCTCATCTGTGATCTTAAGGTGTTCATGCAACCTGTTTGTTCAACACCCAGTAGCAACATGCAGATTGTTTTTTTTTTTTTAAGTGTGTAACTGTAAAAAATGCCCGTCTCCGAGGATACTGACACTAAACCCAGAACAGCCATGTCTTAGGGACATTGTAGGCGGCCATGACAAGTTATGCCCCATTTAAGATGTTGCATTATCTCAACGTGTTTGAGCCGCTCTGAAGCAAATCATCAAAGACATAAAATCAGCAGTTGGCTATGATATGGTACCTTGTTTACGTGCAACACAGATGAGCAGGCTCCGCATTAAAACTCTAACATCATCCCTATATAAACAAGTGAGAAATAAAGTGGTGTTTTTGGAGTGTAAGTGTGATTTTACATGACAGAGGAGCAGAAAGGAGAGCTCTTTTGGCGTTAAACGGAAGAGGGCAGGTGAGCCCTGCTGCGGGGCGATAAGAGCCTCGGGGAACATCCAGACAACACATAGTCCTTTCGTTTTGCTTCAGTGAAATAAAGAAGAAACTGTTGCACTTCCTGAAACACTCACCATCATGTGCTTTATGTTTTTCGCTTATCTAATCCCTGCCGCTTCAAAGTGTGGGACTGCCCTCGTTTGCAGACTTAAGATGGTTTGTCTCCGCTCAGTGGACGGTCCACCGTCTCCTCCCCATTGGTTCGTCGTCAGACTAGGTTTGAATTTTCTATCTTCTCCTCTCAGGCCTCAATCTGCAGCGTCAAGTCACGAGTTTGTGCCGTCTGCAGCCAGGAGAAGGTGTTACTCAGGATAAACAGAATTCACACTATAATGAGCGACGACAGGATGTCACCCCGTCTGACACAAATCAAACTCCAGCCACCGTGCTTCCACCTCTGTACCCACCTGCACCCATCCAGCTGAGACGTCCCCTGCTCCCCCTCCTCTGGTTTTGTGATGCCACCCGCAAAACTTATTTTGGCAGATGCTGTTGCAACAAAGGAGCAATATTTACAATCACATCTTCAAAGCTTGGCCAGATATAATGCTTTTTTGTTTGGTTCTCACCAAAGTTTTGCTACCTGTTGTGTCTCACACATTTGTGTCCAGTCTTACGGGCCGAGAGCTTACCTTACTAAATGGATCTGTAGCTAAGTCTGATCGCTTTTTGAGTTCCAGATTTTTACACAACTCGTAATTTCTTACTTATGTGCCAAATTAATGTTTTTCCAATGCATTGTGCACCGTTATTGTATGTCTGAAGCAGTGCTCGCCATCTATTTTGGCTTACAGTGCCTTTTAAAACTATTCGTACCCTTCTGACTCATTTTTGTCACATAACACTATTTCATAAATAAAGTCCGAATTTATTATCTGTATTAATCCAGCAGTTTGGTGAAGGCCTCAGAGGTTTGACGGTTCTCTGATCAGACGAGGCTTTTATTCAGCATCGGTGGGGAAGCTGGCCACAGCTGATTGAAAGATTGAGGAGCTGAGCACAGAGCAATCCTGGAAGGGAATCTGTTAGAGGCTGCAACAAACTCTGAGATTCACCATCCAGCAGGGAAACGGCACAGAACGAACACCCAGAGCTGTGATTGAGGGGTTCAGACGAAAGCATCTTCATAAACTAGAATGGCCCAGTCAAAACCCAGCCTGGATTCCAATTGATAATCAGTGATGACACTTAAAAATTGCCTTGCATCCAATTTGTCTGAGCTTTGGGTGGAAGTTTCACAGGAAGGAAATTCAGAAAAGATGCAACTGTATGATTCTTTACTCAGAGGTTGGAGGGATGAATATGAATGTAGAGTTTTTACATCACATTGTGTCATTGTCCTTCCACTTCACAGTACTTTGTACTGTTCCACTATGTAAAATAAGAAAAGTGAAAGACAACAACATAAAGTGACAGTGCATGAAAAAGTTCAGGACTTTGTGAGGCACTAAAGGGATATAAATTGAATTCTCAGGGTGGGTCGAGTGTGTGGCCCAGTCCAGAAAACCGGTTCTCCCTGGCTTTGCCTCTCTAATGCCTCATTCTAAGGGGTTAGCTTATCCTGAGCTATCTTTGCAGCTACGCTGCTTTAGGCTTAGGCTGCTTGAGAACAAAATGACCACTTCTCCTCCCTTTCTTCTTCTACTGCTGTCCACTTGTCCTTTATTTCAACTGTTAACTTTGTTTTCTCGCAGTTTGCTTGCATTCTGTTTGCCTGTGTTGCCTCCTGGAGGACGACATAGGCTGAGATATTGGTGTCAACAATTAAACGTTCTCCCTCTCCTGACATGAACTTTGCAGTCATTAACATAGAAAGTACTCCTGGGTCAGTTCTACTGTTTCTTTTTGTGTATCTGCTCTGTCACCTCATGGCAGATGGTTGCTTCCTTACACTGAACCAGGTTCTGCTCGAGATTTCTTCCTGTTACAGGAGAGCTTTTCCTCTCCACTGTCGCTACGTGCGTGCTCGGTATGAGGGATTGCTGGAAAGTCAACAACACAATATAAACAATTGTATATTTGTCCAGGAGGAGTGAATGCAGCAAGTCAATGACTCCATGCAATCTGCTGAGTTTCCTTAGACAGAAAACTTGTTAAACTAATTTGAATAATAAACTGAGATTAATGCTTGATAACTAAGATTAGTTGGAAAGCGTGTATTTGTGATTGAAGTCTCTTGAAGCAATATTTGTTGTGAATTTGCACTATATAGATGACCAGGAATGAATTACATTTATAAGTCAAAGTTTCTTAAAGAGGTTAAGTACATGACTGTAATAATTTTCCACAACACAAAGCCAAAATATTATTATTTTTTCCATATTCTTCCTTATATTTGAGGACAGTTCCTTTTGTCTGCCTACTAAAAACAACAAATGCACACCTCAGTTTGCTAAACTGAGGTGCACCAGTTGTATGAGATAAGAACTCAATATTTATAATCCAAAGTTATCTTCAGCACATGAAATATACATTTTTTTGTCTTTCTGTTACTTTTTTTTCCATCTTATTCAAGACCATTTAGCTCTATTAATCTTCCCAGGAACTTTTACCAGCTTTCTTGCCCCTGCTAAAAAGAAGCTGGACTTCAGCATGACACTGCCACCATCATGCTTTCCCACATTTTGCTGTGTGCTAGTTTTCTGCAACACATAACATTTTGTAAGCATTTCAAAAGTCAAACTCAAATTCATTTTTATTTCCTCTCATTTTCACAATCCCACTGGGAAGAGCAGACCAAAAAGTGTTTTTGGCAATTCTTAAAACTGACCATTTCACCACATATCAGAAATCCCCTTTTGTCTGTTTTTCTTAGTGTCGGGTCCACATCAATCTGTTCTCAGCACAAATATGGTGCAGGCCCAGAAGAAAACCCTCGCAGTACCTGAAGGTCATAAAATATATATGCATTTTGTTTCCATCTGCACAAATACAACAATTCTTTTTCATGCCTGTTTCACAATTTACCCTGGGACCATGTAAACTGGATTATAGTCCAGTCAGTTGTGGTTTGTTGATGAGAAAAAGCTGTGTTGTTCTCTTGTAGCTGACTTGTTTTCCCTTTTCTGTACTTCAGGACCTTTCTGCAGTCCCGAAGAGGTGAAAGGGTTTTTTTTTCAGGAAAATATGCATTTTTTCCAGTTTTTTTTTTTTTTTTTTCGTTTAAGTCTCATAAATCTTAGTGAGAGTTTCTTCTTCTTGTTTCTCAAGACTTACCTTATAACTTTCAGTATTTGAGGTTGTAGATCTATTGATACATTTATTTTAGATTTTCCAAACCAATAACAATTATCTTTTTATTCATTTTAATGTCATGTTTCTTTAAAATGCACAGGGTTAACTAAGTTGGAGGCAAAGCAGTGAAATGTTAGTCAGGTTTTACGTGTCAGCTAACTTGTTCCAAATGAGTTTTTGAGGAATTCCTGAATCTCTGCTCTCCTTATTAACCAAGCATCACCTTGTTAGACCCTGTATGTGTAATCAGAGCTCCTCCCTGTGCCACACATAATGTGATGAATATCTCAAATCAGCTTTCTTTAATTACACTTACAACACATAGTAGGGCTTTACACTAGTCTCCTCCTAAGAGGCCATTTTATACGCTTGCTGTGCGCCATGATAAAAGAAAAATAATTCCCCGTAAGGATGTGATTACACATTCGGATAATTCTGAGCAGATGTGAAAATGTCTCAACAAGTTAACAAGTCTTTGGTGGAAGTGGAGACTTTGTCACTACTGAAACAGCTTGAACGATCCTTCACAGTTGTGATCTTTGTTTTGACTAGGTGGAGGATGACGGTAAAAATATGGCCGCTGTTTTTGGTGTTCAGGGTCTCGAAAATGTTGGGCAGCAGTTTATCACGGTTGCATCTGTTTTAAATGAGTTTGCATGAAACATATCTGAGAACAGCCAACGCTGGTGAGAAAGGCAGCTGACTGATGCACCAACTACTTTTGCGGAGTTCTGGTTTGTTTTTGGAAGCATTTGTTGGAAGAACAAAATGCACATAATGTGGAAAAGAAATCTTCAGATTAATAAATTTCTCTCTCCTTATGCAACAATGTGGCCTAGATGTAGAAATATCTTTTTGCGTTGATACAGATCAGAACAATAAATGTAAAAAGCTTAAATGTCCAATTAGTCTTTAGAATGCAAGACAATTTATTTTCAATTCTCTTTGAAAATTAACTTTAAATTGCTAAAGGTTTATCTATCAGGAGGTGTTTTTAAAATTATATTCTGTGCAAATACAAACTAAAAAAATGTTAAAAACTTTTGAACGCATAAACTTTTATACACTTAACTTGCTGTGGTTCTTCTCAGAAAAAGATAAAAGCTCAAATTGGCTATGCTTCTCATCAAAGGTGCTTTCTCTCTTCTGAACAACTAAAACTACACATTAAGAAAAATCCATAGTGAAATAAGAATGAGTGGAGGAGGAGGGGTGTTCACCTACAAGCAAGAAAGAAACTTTGGGTAATTGCCATAACACAAATAATGAGAGGCTAAAGCAGGGAAGTGTTTGAAGAGCGGTCCTGATCGAGATAAGATTGGAGACATTATCATGTTGGAGAGGAAGCTTTTGTTTTTTTTTCTGTCTGCTGTAGCTGAGAGGAAACTTTAGTGACGGAGTTGCTCATGTGAGCCAGACGTCGAGGTGAACCATGCAGAAAAATGTGCTTTAAAAAAAGAGCTTAGGCTCTGCAACAAGGATGAATCTCTGGGTGCAAAACAGGCAACGGAGAAATGCTATAGGAAGTAATTAAGTGACTTTTAATAATTTTTTTTAATGTCATTTGTGAACATGACTCACCCACTGATGAACGCACACTCTTTTTGGAGATCTAAAAACAGTTCCCTAAATATCAAATGAGAATGTACTTTATTACGAGTACATTTGGGAAAAAAATGCACATTAGTTTCTGCGGGCTACTTTGTTTCCAAATATAAAAAAAATTCCCTTAAGAGTTTTATCACATGACTCTGAGCTTTGCAGTCTGATATTTTCAGAAAACAACTCTTTAAAGTTAAATTAATTCAACTTTATTTCCACAGCACCAGTTCACAACAAATGTAATCTCAGTTCACTTTACACGACAAACTTGTCAGATTATTTAGAAACATATAATAGAACCAACTAAAGACAACACAATTATGAAGACAGACTAAAATTCAGTTACATACCAGTTTAACCCTAACCCTAATTATTACAAAGTAAAAATCCAGTTTATAATTTAAGCTGGTAAAAGAATATATTTCTTGATTTTTCAGCGATCCCACTTCTTCCTGTGAAAGAGTTTTCTCTGTTTTCAGTCTGTTTTAAAATGTCACATTATCAAGTGAAATGTTATAAAATTCTGCATGTTCTGTATTTTAAGCTCAGCAGCATATATTGCTTTTGTTTTAGCGTGCAAACATGTTAAGAGAAGTGCTTAGCAATTGTAACGCTTGTGTTAAATGATTCAAACAGCCTCTGACAAACCTATGCATTTAGTTTATGTTGAGACTCTGAAAACAAAAAACAGGCTACAAATGCTTGCAAATACATACATATATATATATATATATATATAAAGCCCTTCCACAGCCTGGCTCTTAAATTCACCACAATCTAAAAATTTTCGGCACACTGCTAATGCCTTTCTTTTTGCTGTAATTATAAACAGATGCATAGCAAATGAATATCAGGCTTGTAATGATTAGGATAACAGAGGCAAGACCTTACGGTGCTGAACCAATGGTGTTTTCAGGGAACACGGAGCCTCATTTCAAAGGCATACCTGTTGTAGCTCCAAAGAGGTAGAATATTTGTACTTTCTTTTATTTTATTTTTACTTTCTCCTTGAAGTGAAATGCAGCTTGTGTCTCCAGATGATTTATGCTCGACTTAATCCAGCGCTCTTTGCGCCTTCCCCAGGAGGCTGAGGCGGTCTCTTTGTGCCCTCTCTGTCCCATGCGAAGCAGACCAAAAGCGGGGAGAGCGAGGGTCAGAGATCCGTTCGGCGGGGTGGCTCCTTCCCACCGGCGCATCTGCATGTGAAATCGCCATTTCACCCCTCCACACTCCCTAATTGTTGCTAAAATTATTTGTGAAATTGCCTTCCACCAGGAGTGTTTTCCACGGCAATTGTCACACGATTTTATATGCACGGTGGGCCCACAGAGTCGGCACACACGCACGCCTCCTCTCCTCCTCTCTCCATATGCGCTCGTTCGGTTTAACTTTAATTGTGACGCGTTATTATTATTATTATTATTAATAACGCTATCATTATTTAACAATTACTTTTAAAGTGCGCCCTCTGTACCCGACCTGTTGTCATCAATATCGGGTCGATCCAAATGTTGTAGTCAATTACAACAAAAGCAAGAGCTGCGGACTGGGCTGCTCCTGCAGCGCAGCAGTTTGACTAATTGAAAGGTTAACAAGCGAAGGGCCGCAGTTCTTCTAACCTCCGTCTGGTCTGACAGGGCTGCTCCTGGTTGCAGTGAAGAAAACAAAAAAATACTGCAACTTTGAGCAGAAAGAATAAATACAACGCTCTAACTTTATTTTATTTTTTCCCCCTTTGTTTCAATTCTTTTTTTTTTTTTTTTTTAATAATTCAGAATTTAATTAGTGGACTGACTTACACTGTTGTCTAAACCGATGCATATGTTTGTAAAAGTTAAATAAGTAAATAAATGAATATTTTTAAAATGTATATTTTATTAAGTAGTTTTTAGGATATGGAGTAATTGTGAGTAAAATAAGAGTAAATGTATAAAAAATATATATATGAAAAACTTCAGATGTTTATTGTTCTGCTAATTTTTCCACAACAGTTCTTCTTACAGAATATCTTCTATGTGGTCCTCTAAGAGAGGCAGCGGTGAATTAAAAAAGTAAAAATGTGACGATCTGATTGGTCGCCGGGCTCTTGGCTAAACCCACTCCCTTTCATCCATAAAAGAAAGGGCAGCGAGCCTATGGGAGCGCTCCACTGTCTCCTCCTACGACATGCACGAAAGTTGGCCACTTAAACTACTTCCAGCCAGCCGGCAGACATTATACCGAACCCAAACTACACCAGGGGGAAAAGAATAACACCGCGTTTCCCACAACGCGCCACCATTTAGCTGCTTGCGCCTCCATTTTTAAATTTTTATTTTGTGCAAACTTACCTCTGTGGAGGTTTTCATTTCAGCTGTTGCAGCGTTTTGTCGTTGTATTTTTGGCCGATTTATCAAGCAAGAGGAGAACATCCCCCCCTCCCCCTTTTTATTTTTTTTATTTTTTTTTTATTTTCTCC
Organism: Girardinus metallicus; assembly: GCA_903067095.1. Lineage (NCBI taxonomy): Eukaryota > Metazoa > Chordata > Actinopteri > Cyprinodontiformes > Poeciliidae > Girardinus > Girardinus metallicus. The sequence goes on along the minus strand of CAEGAE010061843.1, from coordinate 20,852 downwards.
CCGGTGGAAGAAGGGTCTGTCCAGATTTACTCCGCCTGGGATTTGGGATTTGACAGCGCTTGTTCTCTGATCTTTCCAAACACATTCCGTTTTCTTTTTTTTTTTTTTTTTCTTTTCTTTTTTGTTTTTTAACTTGGAATTTCAGAGTGAAACACGCTCGTTAGCGCAGTGACTTTATTTTATTTTATTGTATTTTTTGCCTCAGTAGCTACAGGATGGCTACTTTACCTGGAACAGTGCCTCGGATGGTGCGCCCAGCGCCAGGCCAAAACTACCCTCGAACCGGCTTCCCCCTGGAAGGTGAGGACAAGGACAGCCATGGGTGCCTGATACTTGAACTTGTGCTGGTTTAAGAGCAAAACTGTCCGCTCTGTGAGCTCGTATACAGCGCGGCGGTGGGCACAGTTTGTCATCGGCGACATGCTGGGAAATAAAAAGATGGGTGAACAAAACGCGCCGCAGTCAGGGCTGATTAAAGTTAACCTCACGTCATGGTCAGGGGAGAATTATAGCTGCAGAAAAATACAATCTGCTGTCTTAAAAATGCTCCAAAATCTCAGAAGTGTATAATTCGTAAGAAGTATGTGGATTAGGGCTGTTTTATGTGCATTTCAGGCAGCATTTAAAACAATATTCTCCAATTTTTTTTTTATTGTTTCCGGGAAATGTTATTTTAATGCAACATTTATCCTCTATTTTTTATTCACTAAAATCTGTTTAAATCTTTCACTACATCACTGTGAATTATTTTGGCCCTCAGAATTAAATGCCTAATTTGGAATTTAACATATTTTTGTTCTTTCTTAGACGCGCACACAACATTTAAATCATCCGTATACGTGGTGGAGTGAGGGAGAGGGAGGGTAAAAAAAAAAAAAAAAGATCTTTGCATTTGCATGTATTTGCGGGAAACTGTTTCTTCCCGATTCTACACCCGCTTCGTGCTCAAGTGCCCTGGACTGAAATGTGCAAAAACCACGTAGCTCGCAAGTGACTCGAGCTGCGGGATTTGTTCGAGTGGTCCCGCAGCTGGAAATGGCAATAATACACACGGCAAAGAGCTGGCTCAAAGGATCACATCAATATTTGTACAGCATGACTAGGAATAATCAAGGTGGGGAGTGCCATCCTCTCTAGTGTCTCTCGGATGTGAAATTGCATCCCGGAGTGGCTCCTTGGATGCATCCTGTCAGGATGAATTTGGCACGAATCTCCCCTGGAAAATGGTTAATATGATAATGTGCGCAAACTGCGTCCGAATGGAGATAAAAGCAGCAAATGTGGCGTAAACTGATAAAATTAAAATTTCATCTGTATTGTAGAATAACTTAAATTTAATAAAGTCTCGTTGAATGTGAATTTTTTTGAGTGTTTTTTTTTTTTTTTTTTTTTTTTTTTTTTTTGCGACGCAGTGTCCACCCCTCTGGGCCAGGGCAGAGTGAACCAGCTTGGTGGGGTCTTCATCAACGGGAGGCCGCTGCCGAACCACATCCGACACAAGATAGTGGAGATGGCCCACCACGGCATCCGGCCCTGCGTAATCTCGCGACAACTGCGAGTTTCTCACGGCTGCGTCTCCAAGATCCTGTGCCGGTACCAGGAGACCGGCTCGATCCGTCCAGGGGCCATAGGGGGCAGCAAGCCCAGGGTGAGTGGTGGTCTGTGGTCACCGGAGTAGACGACAGGCATGCAGCACCTAATTCTATTTACACATGGGTGTACAACATACAACAACAACAACAATAGCAATAATAATAATAATAATAATAATAATAATAATAATAATAATAATGTCCAATTCAGTATCTCTTGAAATTGAATTGCAATCCACCTATAACATTCTATTTAAAGATCGTGATCCAATTAAAACTCAAATGTGATGTGAAAATTTCTCTTACGATTTAAATTATTTTTTTGCGTTTAAAAAACAACAAACATATTCAAATAATAGTTTAAAAATGGTAAAAATAACAAAAATATTTAGCTTCCTGGAATTATGGTCAGCATCGAGAAATGTACTGAACCATCTAAACACAGATTTTTTTTTTATTTATTTCAGCATGTTTAATAATATTAATTAGTAATTACAAATGACAAAAAAAAAAACACATAAAAAAAAGAAGTGTGAAAATTCATGTAATTTTCACACTTCTAAATACTCAATAAACGTTTCAAGTAGGGAATCAATTTTTAAGATTTAAGTGCAAACGTCAGAAATACTGGAGCCTTAAACGTGAACAGAACTCCTTTTACTAAGAACTCCAATGATAGCATTTTATTGCTTTTATTTTATTTGTTATTATTATCTATTTCAATAGTTTATCTAGAGAGATGTGAATTTGTTTTCAAATTTAGGTTTCACTTTTAATCCGCTTGTTTATGATTTGTGTCCAAATCGTTTCCAAATCTCATGTTTTATGAATTAATAAAAGAGAAATAAATCTTTCCATTTAAAATTAGAACCACTTCAAATGATGCATTTTATCTAAAATATTTCCATAATATTTTACATGTTAAATCGTTTGATTACAGAAATGTTTTTTTTTTCTTTCCCGTTTATTCAAATTAATTCTAAATTATATTTCCCTAACTAAACATTATGTGTTCATTGGATGAGATTAGTGCTTCCTTTAAACTAAAATTCCTCCTCTTTGTCCGCTTGCCATCAACCTTTCAAACCCAAAGCAGGTGGCAACTCCCGACGTGGAGAAGCGGATCGAAGAGTACAAGAGGGAAAACCCGGGTATGTTCAGCTGGGAGATCCGGGATAAGCTGCTGAAGGACGGGGTGTGCGACAGAAGCACAGTTCCTTCAGGTGAGGCTTCATCTGGTAAGCTGCACTTTTTTTTCCCTTACTACCAGCGAACACCGCAGCATCACCTCTCAAATGAACGTCACTTTGAATTCAACATGTTACTGATAATAAAGCGCCTCTGTGAGCAAGCCCACAGAGAGATAACTATATACATGTACATGTCCTGTTGAAATGTGGCTTCAGTGCTCCGTCAGTTCATGATATTTGCTCCCTATGATGAATATTTTCCTCCAAACGCTGCTGCTTCGTGTGAAAACTTTTCCTGTGCCTCTTTTGTATCCTTCTGAGAGAAAGAGAGAGCAGAAGGAGAGAGAGAGAGAGAGAGAAAAAATGTTTGATAGGATTATTATGGTTCTGTTATGGCTTTTAGGCCTAATCACCCATTTACCTTTTTGTTGCCATTAGTGAGTTCCATCAGCCGCGTTTTGAGGGCCCGATTTGGCAAAAAAGATGACGAGGATGACTGTGATAAGAAGGATGAAGATGGAGAAAAGAAAACAAAGCATAGCATCGATGGCATCCTCGGTGATAAATGTAAGTTAACAACAAACAAAAAGTGTATGTCTTATTATTATTATTATTATTATTATTATTATTATTATTATTATTATTATTATTATTATTATTATTATTATTATTATTAGAGTAAATTTGCAGCCTTGCAAACTGGAAGCAAATGTTTTTAAATTGACTTCCTACTTGAACGTCCTCTGGGGAAATCGTCCCACATCCGAGCTGCGGCTCTAAGCGCAGACAATTTATTCCCGCTTTAAACTCCGAGCCAGCACTTGTTCACTGCCTTCAATTATTTATGAGAGCCTTGGCAGAAGGTATTTAGCTGCTGAGAATTAATTTGCGTGGCGCATTCTTGCTCATTTCACTCACTCATTCAGGGGGACATCTAAAACGACAGCTGACAGTTGACCCACTTCAAGCTCCCTGACGTCTCACCGCTTGTCAGCTAAAGCGGAAATGGATGCGCATGTTATTGTTTTCTGCTGTTAGTAATGTGTGAGACAGCGGTGCAGGTATTTTGTTTCTGAATAGCCCTGAAAGATAATCATTTCCCCTGTGGTCGCCGTTTTTGAAGCATGTTGTAATGCATTTGAATTCTTAAAATGAAGCAAGGCCTAATGAGGGATTCGGTTTTATCCTGTGAAGATTGGAATTTAAAATATAAAAATGCGCGGAATGAGCGCTTTTAAACGCCCTGCTGCGAGCAATGTACACTGTAAAAATGAATTTTAAAGGGAGTTAAATTACAGCAAATAAAAATCTCTTTAAGCGCATTATTTGTAAAGATAATGCTCACTAATACCTGCATTCTAACGTCATTATTAGATAGGAACTTAAGAAAAGATGTTTGTTCTGCCAAAATTTATTCTAATTTGTTGTGTGCATGGAGGTCTATATTTTAAAAATCAGCTGTGTTATGAATACACCTGTCAACTCAGTAAAAGTTTACAGTGCCATTAGGCTTGTTGCAAGAATTTAAGAATGCAGTTTATTTATGCTTTTCTACTTTAGCTACAGCGCTAATGCTAGAACTTGCTAGCACATTTAGTTTCTTAAGCCTGAGGCAGTCACAGATACTGAGCTGCACATTTTAGCTAACAAAAATAAAATGTTCAAGATACCCAAGACAAAAAGTTGCTTAAAAATGTTCTTTTTTTATGTGAAAAAAAAAACCCCAACACATTGTAATTGCACAAGGCAAGTTGCACAAAGTGGCTACAGGTATGGCTGTGTGTACAACTAATCACTTTCTCCCATAAATTTCCAAACAGTCCCTATTGAATTAGTAAAACTCTGCTGCAAAGAGTGTCAGCACAGCAAAATCACTTTGTTAATGCTGAGCTATAGGCTATGTTCAAACCAATGAGATTTGACTTGTTAGCTACATGAATACCTCTTAGCCGAAGCATTTGGCACAGGTGAAAAACAGTTTGCTATGTTCAGTCAAATGTTAGCTCACTGGAAAGAAATCTGCCACACGGGGGTAAGTTTAAAAATATAATGTTGTAGCACAGTTATAACTGAGTATCTTAGATGTTTAACAGTGTATAATAAACTATTCATTGTTAAGTTTGTTTTTTTTCTCTCAATGGTAAATGGAAAAAGCAAACAGTAGAGTGAGTAGAATGTGAAAGAGCAAATAAAGAAATAACTGGTATAAACAAAAATAAATTATTAAAAGTAAATAGAAAAGACAAAAAAATATTAAAAAAAAAATTAAAGTGAATTATAGATTCAAGAGTTTTGATTTAAAATTTAAACTATGAAAATGTGATCACGAATCGTTACCATCAATGGATGCCTATAGTTAATACCTATCTGTGTATTGTACATACATGATATATAGTCAAAAAAGAGCCTGCAATAGTATCTACATAATGATGGGTTTGTGTTGGACAGATTCAGAATCAATCTCTTGGCAAGTTTTACAACTTGAGTTGTAACATGTTAAAATTGATCTAATCTTTGGGAAAAGTTATAACAGTCAAATGCTGCCGCTTTCCATAAGGTTGCTGTCTTTGTAGCAAACCTTTTAAAAAGATATTTTAGAAAATTCTCAGCTTTTTTTTTTTTTTTTTTAATTACTTCCTGAAATATGACCCACTCTAACCTACTATTTCAGCAACATACCTTATCTTAATTACAAAACTATCTTTTTGCCCGGGAAGATAAATGAGTTAAGTAATGTAAATATTTTAATTGACTAAGTACACTTTAATTGCTAGAATTACAAAATAAATTAAATTATGGATGTGATTCCACCAGTGTTATTGCTTTTATTCTAACAGTTATTTTTTATCAGTGCAAATCCCCGCTTCCCATAATGAAACAAGAGAATAGAGATAGTTGTTTTTTTTTTTTTTTTGTTCACAATAGCTATTTTTATTTTTAGAAAGGAAGACTGCCAAACATTTTTTTTTTTTTCAAACTTGAAGATGAACTTCATGAGCAAAACCTCCCCTCTATTGAAGCTTTTCTAAAGCGAGGAGTCCGGGGCACAAAAGCAAATCCTGGAAAGCACGGCGGCGTAAAGCGGAGTGTATGGGCCTGCGCCCATTCTCATTCAAACAGCTGCTAAAAGAGAGAGAAAAGTTTGGACAAAGGGCAAGGAGCGGCATAAAAGGAGATGAATTATTCAGTACGCCCCGCTGCTAGATAGTTTTGTAATTTAGTATATAATGGCCCCGTTGGAGAAGAATCGGTATGTGGCGTGAAAACGGTCTCCCTTTTTTTTTCGGTCACAGCGCAGATTAATGTTAGGAGAAAAAATGTCACTATTTTCTTGCAAATATCTCCGGTGTCTTGTAAACCCTGCTGGCTGCAAATGACCGGCGTGCAGCGCCGGAGTCCGGTCATTTACGCACAATGCGCCTGATTGATAGTTTGCGCTTCGACTGCATCTTCGGAGCTTTGCTGTTGACTTTCGTGTTTTTGTAGCAACATTTCCACATGACGTCGTTTTCGTTCTTTTAAACACTGTTTGTTGTTTCAAATTGGGATCGAATTACGCTGCTAAAAAAAGAGACACTCACCCAGTGCGTAAAACAGTTTAGACAAGCAGCATCCGGATGGCGTTTAATAATGTTAATACTTATTAGAGTAAAAGCGCTGGAAACGATGCTCTCTTGAATAGGTGGCTGTGTTCGTGCCGGGTGTAATAGCTCGAAGGCATGGTAAGAAATGTATTTATCCCCAATCAGCCCCTCACTCTGCGAATTTGAAGCACAGCCCTTATGTGGAGAGGGGTTTTTAAAGCAGATTAAATAGAGCCTTTTATTTCTTTTCACTTTCATCTCAGAGCGGAGCTCACTGTGGCTCGCCCTGGGCACAAAATTCATAGATTTTTTTTTTTCTGGCTTACTTATCCAGATTTTAAGACTTTATTTATTTATTTATCTATCAGTTTGTTTATTAGGTTTTCGTATTAGTTTTTTTTTTTTTAGACGTTACATCACGGATTTATCTTGGTACTAATCTCGCTCTAATAAAAAGTGTATTTAACATAATAAACAAATTAATGCACGTTTGATTTTCCTGCAAACACGGTTTCTTGCAAAACAAGCTAAGCTGAGATTGTGTATATGGGAAGCCGTGTGGAAATATTCTGGTGCATGCACTGTTAACGAAAAAATGACGCAAACGCTGCGCTACACCACGGGCAAACGCGTGCACGGTTTTGTTTTGCGTCACGGGAACATGTATCAGATGTCAGGCGTCGATTTGCCACACGTGACGCATCCTGTCCGACCGTCAGATGAGGTGGAGACAGGCGATGGACACTTCAACAAATCGCAGGATTACCTGCAGGTCGGTCTAATTAAACAGATGCCAGGTGGGATTATTTCTGCGCACTGAGGAAAACTGACAGAGCTGCGCAAAGGCGTGAGGAAGGGAGATAGGCCTTGTTTGTTTAGATTTACAAAATGGAGTCAGTCGGTGAAATGTCTATTTTATTGCAAAAAAGACGAATGATTTTCCAACTTTATTATTGTTTTTTTTTCAGAAATAGAAAAAGAATATTTCTTTATATTTTGCGCTTATTTTACATTGAATTGCAAAATCTCAAACTCAAATGTTTCACCTGCTAAACCAAGTAACACAATAGACAGAATTTAGTTTAAATTGGATAAAACTGAAATAAATTCCCCCGCACCCCCACTTCCACGCACATATTCGTTTTTGCCGGGGCGCGCGCTCCAGCGCCACGCACATCCCAGTCTCTCTAAGTGTATGGTAATATAATGTAGCCATATTTCGGGTCTAAAGCCGCGCTGAATGAGAAGGACAGGGGGAATGAAGTGAGAGACCACTTCAAACAAATCCATCTGGAACAGTGTGTGAGAGAGATTCAGTGAAAGTATGGGGAAGTTATTTAGCTATTAATAACGTTTTTTCCTCAGGCATTCAGAGTGACTCCATCTGCACTTTCTCGCAGCTATTTGGCTGGGTGGAAATTGAGGGAGACCCAAATGTTGGGCAGAGATAACATACCCATCATAGCCCAGACCCTGCGCTGTGCTTCACTGCATTAAACTCGGATTAACCTCCCCTGTCCCCGCAGCCACTCAAGCCACATTTCACTGGAATTTACATCGGTAGGCCTGCGTTTCCTATAGAGGGGGCATGGAGCTAAAAAGACACGACACGATAGATATTATTATTATTATTATTATTATTATTATTATTATTATTATTATTATTATTATTATTATTATTATTATTACTACTATTATTGTTATTATTGTTATTATTACTATTATTGTTATTATTATTATTATTATTATTATTATTATTATTATTATTATTATTATTATTATTACTATTATTGTTATTATTGTTATTATTACTATTATTGTTATTATTATTATTATTATGTCCTGTCTTATAATAAAAAACTAAAACGTAGGCCTAAATAATAATAATAATAATAATAATAATAATAATAATAATAATAATGACATTCATGAAAAGAAAAAAAATATACCTACTAGTTAAAAAAACAAACAAATTATTAGTATTTTGATACAATAAGTAATCAGATCTTGATAACAGTAAATATTGCATGAACTAGCCAAATGAAAGCCATATAGAAAGTGCTTGCTAACAAATAGTGAGCAGCGTAATCTTAATGATGAGAACTAATATAATATCTTTAGAACCCAATTTATTGATAAAAAGCAGTTTTGTGTTGGCTTTTTTTTCTATATTTATCTTGCAAGACAACAAAAATAGGCTTAAGATTTTTCTTTTCGCTAAAGCTACAATTTGGCTAGTATAAGGTAGCAGGTGGCAAGCTGCCTGTATTTTTTTCCTTTTTTCCCATGATAAACAAGCAGTGGCAGGCAAATAGTAGCAGGTGAGACAGATTCCCACTTAACCTCAACAACTGCTAGATAAAATATGAAAAATAAATCCATGGCGCATCAAATGGATTCACCATTAACGTATTTATCCACTGCAGTTGGATAATATTGCTGTTAGCTTAGCGTAGTTCGTCAGATGCTTGGTCAGATGTTGCCTAGCAACCTGGACAGAATTCTGACCCTCTTTTTAACCAGGTGGGATTGATTAAAGAATGACTAACTAACTTGAGTTGTATTTGGTAGTATGTCAAAGAGTAGAAGCAGAATTTTATCTCATCCACCACTATGCAAAATATAAAAATGAAAGACATATCAAAGGGGTACTTTTGAAGAAAATATTTATCCCTTGTTGCTTGCTAATCTTCTTGTTAGCGTAACTTTCTTTAGCTGCGGCTAAGATGTTGCCCAGAAACATTGATAGCATTTTAATATTCTTAAAACTAATAGGAAAATGGAATACTTTTGCCCACGTTTCTAGCAATATGCAGATGAATAATACAACTGATTAGCATTTAATTTCTAAATAATATCAAAACATCATCATTAACAAATTATATGGATTTCAAATGAACATTTTAGGAGCTACTTTGCAGCAAGGCAATATTTCTTTTAACTTAGCTTGTTTCTTTGGTTTATAGGTGAGATGTTCTCCAGAAACCAGGACTGATAAAAGCACCAACTGCTTTCTTATATATTTTCAATAATTTGGCAACGAGTAGATTTAGCTATATGACTTATAAATTGACCTCAAGAACTACTAAATAATAAAAATAATAATTATTGATATATTAAACGTATTTACCACAAACATGTAGCTGGATAACATTGCTGCCTAGCCTTATAGTTGCTGGTGAAATGTTGCTTCCCAACCTCCACAACCTTCTGGTTAGAATATGATAACTGACTGGCGTTCAACCTAAAAATTTACACAGCAAATAATCAGTGATATGTCAAATGGACTTATCAGGAATATATTTATCCACTGTTGCTTGCTTGTTGTACTCCCAATATCTTAGCCTTGATCTTGAAATGGTTAGGTAAGATGTTCCCTAGCAACCAGGATAGCATTTTGAATTTCCTTTTAGTCAGGAGGTTCTGAAAATATTGACTATTTTTGCATGTCCTTTCATGCTTAAGAGAAGATTTAGAAAAGGGATGACTGATTAGCATTTAACCTCAACAGCCGCTAAATTTTATATAAAAAAATAATCAGTGACACGTCAAATGGATTTCATTCCTATTAGCTTAGCTTAGTTCTTTGGTTGCTAGGAAAGATGTTACCTAGCAACCCCATTGGCATTTTGATGTTCTTTAGGGGATTAATAAAAAAACACTGACTAATTTTGCTTGTACTGTTAGTTGCATGCTGAAGAGAAGATTTAAAACAGAAAATGTAGTGTATAATAGGTTAGCATAGGTTCTCATTGATTGTAATTTAACATATCATGAGACCTGATGACAGAATCAAATACAAGTAATTGCTTTCCGGTTCCAGCAAGGTAAGGCGAACAAATCATCCTACACAATAACGCGACATCTCCTGCTTATTAGTAATGAGCATAAATTTTTTAAAAGAGCACAGTTTAAGCTTGTAGACCTACCAACCCGGCGAGACATTTCAGTGTCAGGAGCTTTAAGTGTCAACAGCACGAAGAAAAAAAAAATGAAGTAGGCTTAAATTCACTCTGTGCTGGCATTTGACTTTGATCACATGAGAAATATTCATGGAAGCACAAACACTAGCTCTGTCACCATTATCCAGGCTGACAGTGATACCTCTCAAGGCTGTCTATTAATTAAAGTTGCGCTTACCATGTGGGACGACTTCCTATCTGGGCACAAAAATGGTTTTTCCATCTCTTGTGGGGGGCTCTTGAAAAGGGGCAATCTCTTCTCTCCTGCTTCTTGTGGGAAATTTAAAAGTGTACGGAGAAAGACATGGGGATTTCTAGCTCATTTATAAAGACGAGTTTATAATCCTTTCCTGCTTAATAACTTAAAAGGATTCAATTTCTCCCCTCATTTATGGGGTTATGATCGCACATTGTTAGGCACAGATAGCACCATTTCAAGGTTAACGTTTCTTGCTCAAAAATATCAGAATATAAGCTGTAAGCCCATAGGTGCCTCCTTTGTTTAGCCGGCAATTTCTCCCACACACAAATGCAGATAGACCCATTTTTAGATGTTGTTACTTTTAATGTGATAACAACGAGGAAGTCGATAAGATGCCTCCATGCGCTGAACATTTTTCCCCATCTTATTTCAAATGATGTGATATTTAATTACAGCATATAATTTCACCATCGAGAATTAAATTCGGTAGGCTTACGGAGGCTCTGAGGATTGAATGACTGGTTGGGGGTCTCAAACCATACGAGACAAATTAAAGAGGAAGCGCTGCCCTCCAGGTATCCTGTCACAACAGTAGGGTGCTTCAATGCGGCTCTCATTTCTGTCTGTGTTTTATTCCGCCAATTTTCACTATGGGGCTGCGCTGAGGCCGCAGGGCTGCAGGACCAAAAGTAATAGAGGAAAAATCTTTTATTTTTATCTGTTTCCATATTCATGCAGGAGTTTGATTTCGCTCTCGCTTTGCTCCTACTTCCTTTAGTCAGATGCTGTTCATTTCAAATTTGTGTAAACAGGTTAAAATTAAAGGCTATAGATTTTATATTTTTATTACTTTATTCTAAAAAATAACAATAATTTTTGAAAGTACTGAAAAAATTATCATTTACGGGGAGCATAGAGATTTTATTAACGGAAATGTAGATTACATTTTTTATATCTCATTTTATTTGATCAAATGTAACAAATTCCTAGTATTGTAGTTTGATTTCTAAAACCGCATTATTATTATTTTTGCCGTTGTTGTTGTTGGTATTATCCCTACCAATCATTTACATTTCCACTTGGGTCCTTTTATGTTCCCCCCCCTCCTCAAACTGCCATCGCTTTGTTAGCATTAATGTTTAATTGGCTGGAAGAAGATGAATGAGGCTGACAGGAATCAGCTGTCCAGAGATTCCCCCTGTGAGTCTGACTCGGAAATCATAACCTGACCAGCTTTTCCTCCTCTGAAACCGGCTCGTTGAACTTGTCACATCTAATTAGGGTGTTAAAACGCACCCAGTGCATCTGTGGGAAACAGTAGGTGGTTAGTCCGGGGCAGCCAATAACGCCCTTTTTTTGGGTCAGATGGTGGAGGAGGGAGCAGGTTTGGGGGGGATCAGCGTGGTTGGATGGCAGTGTTGTTGAATTGGACTGCTGTGGGCCTTTATTTCTAAGCAGACCTCCTTTTTTCCGCTATTACTTCAATTATGACCATCCAGCGGGCTAAACAAGTGAGTATGCACGGACTGTGGCCTTGTTTTAATTAGGTATGAAATTAATTACACTAGACATCTATTAGAGACTTTTAAGTTTGGCTCATTTTTTTTTGCTTGACAGAGTTTAAAGGTATAACAGTGGATTAATGGCTTACATCCAAAATTACATTTTATTGCATCCCATCATTTCAGTGCTGCCTGTCTTAGTAGGAGGCTGGCTATCAGTAAATTCCTAAATACCAAATAAAAAAAATACATATTTTAAATCCAATTAACGCAAACTTTTCAGTCAAAAATCCTAATAACCAAGTTGACTTTTTATTCATAATTTTCCGAACATATTTTACAGCTTGAACGTCTTGTAGATCTGAGGAAATCTGCAAATACAGCAGCGTTTTGAGAGGTTTTCTTTCCTCTTTCGAGTGCTTTTTTTGTGCTGCTACAAAAAGGCCCTGTGATGTCTGACAGCCTGCTCTCACTATTGTTAGACAAACAGCCACTAGAAAAGGAAGAGAAAAAGAAGAGGGGAGGAGAAAGGACCCCTCTGTTATTTTCTGTCTTGAGACTTGCTTCATCGGCTATTCAGGCAAGTTGATGAACTCCTCCAAAAAGTTTATTAAGGGGGGAGAAAACAATAAGAACTAAAGCCTTTGGGTGCCTGGGCAGACAGTTTATAAACTAGCTGCTATTGTGCCTCAAAGGCAGATGCTTGAATACTCCTGAATAGGGGCCTTCAAACTGACACGATCAGGCTGGACAGCAGCAGTTTTAAAGAGGGGAGACAGGGCTCTTCTTCTGCTGCTGCTACTCAGATCTCTGCCTCTCCTTATTTTTGCATTAATGTACATCTGCAGAAAGAAAAGAAGAGGAGGAGCTGGGCATTGTCTGCTATGGACACTTGGGTTTCTGTGTTTTTATGAACACGTGTTTACAAAAAATGTAAATATGTGCCAATCAAGAACACAGTCATGTCAGAAAAACACATGTTTTTCGCGAGGCAACATAAAAAGAGCTAATGTTTTTTTTTTCTTTTTTTTCTAAGTATTCATTTTTATGTGATCAAGCAAGAATATATTGTCAATGTTAAGTTTTAAACAAATATCTGATCATTTTCTGAGGCCCAGAAATCTGTGAAACACACCCACCGTTGATGTTTTTCATTCTTTTATTTTCTTTTTTCTGAATGGGACACTCTGGCTATGTGCACTCAAGAAGATACATTATTCCTCTCCTTTTCAGGAAACAATAGACTGTCACTCTTTATCCCTCTTCCCTCTGCTGTCCCTCCCTCTCCAGCTTTCCTCTTTTTTTTTTCTTAGGCCTCTTAGTCTCTGGCTCTGTGCCTCACAACATCAGAGGGAGTCCAGTGATTTGTGACCCCCAGAAACCCACACTTAATCTCGCTAAAGAGTGAAGGAGGAGGGGAGCATCCAGTTTACAGCTTTAGTGGGCCCCAAATAGGGCCAAGCCTGCTCTGGCAGGTGTCAACATTAGCAAACAATTGGTCCCCAGCCCCATGCCTCGTACCCTGGTGCGATTCTGAACCTAAACTATTCGAGACTCGCTAAAAGGAGCCGCATAATAGAGAATATGGAAGGGGGGGAGGAGGAGGAGCGGACAAGGGAGAGATTACATTCTCAGACAGCTATTAGCCTGGATGAGGCTTTTCTAAACAAACAAAAAGAGAAGAAGAAGATCAATATTGTTTTAGTTCACCAAGTGGACTCATCATTGCGCCTTTGGAGTATTTATTTTCTGCTCCATTGTTTGTCTCAACTCGTCAGACGTCTGTGGGCCGTATTGGCAATCCAATTAAGTTTCAGGGGGTCCAGTGGAGGCCCATTTCTTCTCCCGGACAGTTGTGTGTTTTGCGCTTGCAGTCGGCAGTTCACTCACAGATTCGCTGCTGTAATGAATCCTGATTGGCGACTATTGCCTTTCGACGGCGGACAATGAACAAGAGGGGAAAACAACACTCAGGGATGACAGAGCTCCACTTGGCCCTGTGGGACGGCAATCCTTCTAATTCATTAGACAGAAGTGTCTCAGTGCAGAGAGCTGAGGAAACAGGGACAGAGTGAGTTGACATGAGTGGACTGGAGCTGCTCTCGAGAGGGTTTGTGCCTTGACAAGAGGGACAATGTTTCTGTTTTCTTTAAAGGCTATTTATTTATCTCTCAGTGTTGATTCAGAGCCATGCCACAAAGAGAGACAAGTGTTCCCAGCAGGGGAGATTAGTTTCAAACGTTTTTAATGGGAAAACGTGAGGTATTTGTTGTCATTTAATTGCTTTGAGATGGTCTTTTGCTGCATTTATTCCTCATACTGAAGAAAAACTGGCAAAAAGAAACTTTGTGTTGCAGTTCTTCAAGTCACTGTGAATTTATTGCAATGTGACAAACTGGCATCTACTCGTCTTGTAACATTGTCTAAATTCGGAAATGCAACCATCAAAACATTATATAGCAAACGCAAAAACCTCCCATAACAGACAGCTGGTAAAATATCATTAAATTAATTTGTGCGTAGCCATTACTGTACATACAAGACTGTTTATAGGCAGTTTATATTAATTCTGGCTCTAAGTAGTATGAAATTAGGCATGTAATTTCATAAATTGAAGTCGTTTGCCTCCTAAGTTATCTACAAGGCAAAATAAAAGTTGTTGCCAGCTCACAGATAATCTTACATAACGACAAAGGCTTGCAAAGCAAATATTGGCATGTTAAGAATATAATATGGAAGGTTTGAGTCGGCTTCATTAAAGGCAGGTTTCCATCAGTGGCCGTGTTTGATATGGGCCAAATGGGCAGTTGCCCACGGCGTTGTTAGAAAAGAGGCATGCAGAAGCACCAGATAACGGATGTAACTCCTCTGTCATTTACCCCATTAACAAGTTTTATGTTGCTTTTCTGCATGTGCAATCAATGGGGAGTTATGCTCCCTGCTAGCTGCTGCAGATAGGAAGACTGTTTTAGGTGCTTTATGTGGCTTTGTGCTCTGTTTTCTGTCTGTTATGTTTTAGTTTTATTTGTCATGAGGTCTTCCTGTTGGTTTTAGAGTCTGAAATGATGACTGGAAGCAAAGAAAAAACATAAAGCATCTGGATTTGAAACATATTAATACCATTAATAAGGTATACAAAGGTTTGAGAGCAAGCTATTCATACAACTTAAAGTCATTTTAATAAGAATGCAGAGTAAGAGCTGAAATAAAAAATAACGCTCACTTCCATGGCTTGTTGCTTTGCACTGCTGGTTAACAGGCTGAAATAAGGTCTTTTTTTTCTTGTTTCAATAAAATAAAAATACAAACAGAAAGTCATGGTGTGGAAGATAACAAGCCACTACTATTCAATCTGACTGCTTTAAAAATTACTGCTGGCGATCTGTCTGTCTGGCAGCCAACTGGAACAGGTAGCCTGACTAAAAAACCACCTAATATTAGCTTGTTACAGCTGTTGCTCTATCAACAGAAAACAAGGTAAATGTGTTTTATTTTGTGCAATAGGTACTTAAAATTACAACAAAATTTGGTAGAAGTTTTTACTATAGTTCTCCATAAATATATGGATGAAAATCAACGAGACTGTCAAATATTATAGATAACCCTAATTGTGACTGTATACTACTATTATTATTTTATAAGTTTGTTATTTTAACATCATATTCACCGTCTTTTTGCAGTCATTTTGTCTTCTAAGTTATCTAACAAACAAAATAAAAGCTTGTAATCACATGTAGACAGAACCTTTCCGAATCAGTGACATTTTTATAATTGTAGATGTTTGCTTTGATGCCAATTCTGATAAAAGGGCAAATTAAATTTCTGATTGTGTATTTATTGGCTTAATAGATTAGGAGTAACTCAACATTTGGAAGCTAGATTGCAATCATAATGTAGAGTGGGCTTTAAAAATTGTGTGTATTTAAAGAAACTCTTAGTTCAGTTTCAGTTTGTTCTTTCCTGAGATTTCAAAAAACTAAAATTGAAGTGAACAGTTCATTACAATACTGAAAAAAATATGCATTTATCTTGATAAATAAGCCAGTGTTATGATGTAAAATAATAAAGCATGCCAAAATAGAAAGCGGGGGTACATCAGGACATCTTAGGTTTTATTATCATCATTATGTCCGTGTGAAATTGTGTGACAGATGAGCAGGTCAGAGCCGCATCATTTGCTGAAAGAAATGTAGTTTCCTCCAATTTGCCTTGCCAGCTAAGGTTGTCAAACTCTGACAGCTGGCACAGATCGGGACAGTGCGCTGCATTACAACCATCCGCTGGTTACCGTGGAGCTGCATTAGGAAAGACAAAAAAAAAAAAAAAAACATTTCTGGCTAATTTTATTACAATACAGGAATAGGCCACATAATGTGCAACAGTAATTATGTTTAGCACAGTGCTCCCTCAGTGATGAATGAGGAACATTGACCATGGTCTGCTGGTTTAAAAAATCGCCATTAGTGTATGCTACTTAGGGCCAGAACATTTCACATTTTATGGTCTTGATGGGGCCGCACCACTGAAATATTCATTTGTTTTTTAATTGTGCGTGTTTTTCCACATCCACAAAGACAATAAACATGTTCCCTGAGTGTTACAAATCAGAAATGTGTTTTTCTTCTACCGAGTTAAAATGTGAAAAGCGCTTGTCCAAACAGTGGGGTGGAGCTCCTGTCCTCGCCGACAAAATAACAACTTCAAATGTTGTCCCCTCTTTTCAACTAATGGGCTTATTTCTGCATCGTCAGTCATTCTCTCCTTGGGGAATATGTAGTCGCAGTATAAAAAGCTTTTCTGCTGTGCACATTACAACCTCTCAATATGGAGAGCTCTCACAAATTAATGCTTGACTGTGCCAAATAAAAGCTCTTATTAGATTGTTGTATATGGAGGTGTTTTTACAGTTTTGCTCTTTTATAGGAATATTAAGGGAAGTTTTATTTAGGAAATACCGCAAGATTTCACACATTACTCAAACCTTAGTGCTATTTCTTTTTTTCTATTATTTGGATTTATGGGAGCAACAAGAAGTAAAGTGAACTGTTAAAGTTAAAATGTGAGCTTCATGTTTGTTAATTTTATGCTTTGAGCTTTTTTTTTTATTGCCATTTTTACATTTAGTTGAAGTTTAACTCATTTTCCCCTTCTAGTGTCCTCAATATCCCCAACTTTTCAAAATTATTTGCCGGCCGTCCTTGTCCAGAAAATTAGAAAGCTTCCCTTGGGCACAAAAAATTGTCCGCTGTGCATTCCTGTACGCTGCCCAGTAATCTGTCTTTGGCTTTGTTGGGGGAAAAAAAAAGATTTGTTCCTCGAGGAGACCTCGGCTCACAGCCCTGAGACGCAGCTGTTTGATTTTCTTCACAGGTTTTTTTTTTTGGTGCTTTTTTTTGTTGGGGGACCGGGACTTTGGCTATATTTCCATTTGACAGAGAGACCCCCGTGGGCTCTTCTTTAACTTTCTTGCATTCTCTTAATTTCATTACATTCGTTGTGACCTCAATTAGCAAAAGAGTTGAGCTCAGGCAGTGACATTCTGCTTAAAAGCTCAGATTGGTGAAGAAGTAAAACGGTGGCAAGAGCAGCTAATGCGGGTTTGCATCTTGTGAAGTCTGAAATCAACCGTGTTCTTTCAGATCCTCTCTAATCGAGCTTTGTTCTTCACAATACAAAGAAAGAAACATGTAATTTGTAAATAACTTCCCACATTGCATCATGTAAAGGAAGAAAAGTGACATTCATCGTTTGAAGCAAGAAATATTGCCACCACAATAAGAGTTTATGTTTTTACTGCTAACAGTGCTGTAAGACAACCAGGCAGAAACAAAGCATGACTTAGAGTCAAAAGCAAACATTTATATTGTCGCTAATATCCCACTTTTAGCCAGTAGTGCATTAAAGAAAAAGAATCCCACCCTTCAAGCCCTTCACGCTTTCAAAACTCAGGCAGCACAGAGGCATGGGGAGTCAATATGTCAGCGTTTATGGATGCCCTGCAGAGCTGCACAGGGCTGTCAGTCCCCCATTCATGCTCTAATGGCCCCCTGAGGTGCTCGTCTCTAGGGGCTGAAAGGGGCCGGGAGGCCCAGTGGACACCCTGTTGTTGAAGGTGAGCGTGCGCTCTCATGGACGCGCTGCGCCTTCATCCATATGACAAGAGCAATAAAAGAGCATCGCTCTCCCTCTCCTCTGTCTCCTCTGCTTTCTTTCGCCCCCCCTCCACCTCAAACAGTGAGAAGGGGCCTAATTGTTTGTTGTGAGAGCCAAAGATTATAGAGCCTCCCATCTTTCTTCCTCCCTTGCCTTTTCCTCCGTTTTTTTTCAAGCCCGCTACTCTTTTTCTGTGATTCAGTCAGAGAGACAAGGGGAAGAAAAGTACTGGAATTTTGCTGAGGAATGCGGATGCTGGATTCCCACTTTGACTGTCAGACATTGCACATTTGCTTTAAAAACAGAACAATGTTTTACGATTTTCTCAGATAGACAAAGCTTGCATGAAGAAAAAGTGTGTAAATTTTGCGTTCAAAAGTTGAATGCATTCAAGCATTCACATGAAATGCATTCTGGCAGGAGCGCCCTGGACCGTCTGCCACCTGATATAAACCAGTAACTGACATGATAAGCAGGAGTTAAAACTGAAACCACTGACATCTGTCCATAAAGGTGTGCAGAGACTGATTTTATTTCATTTTAGATAGATAGCCGAGTTTTAACGTATGGACACACATCTTACCCAAATTCAATTTCAGCTAAATGTCAAATTATGACCGAGAGAAGGTCAAAGATATCAAGCTTGTAACCGGACCGAGTAAACACCTAACTTGATTTATAACCATTTGAACATTTTAATCTAATATTTCTAAATAAGCGCTATCCGAGCTGCCACTATGATTACTTTTAGAGTTTTCATGATTCTTTTCTTTTTTCTTTCTCTTGTGTGGAGATATCCACAGGAAAAGATTATTCCAAAAACAATCTGTCCTTAAACCATTCTACTTATCGCTGGCGTCTATCTTGTTTTCACACAAGGGTCCTATCTCATACATCCCTCGGTGAATGCCTTGAATCGCATGGCTTCTTTAACTTGGCAACCCCTTCAGGATGAACAGGCAAGTGCATTAAAGAGAGATGCCGCGCCGTTCTCAGAAAAATGCAAATTGAGAAGTTGTTAGTTATTTGATGTTGCTGCGCGAACCTCCACCCCCCTCCTCCCGCCTCCGATGCATCCCTCCAACTCCAGTGTTGGTGGTTGAATCGCATGCAGTCCTGGGGACAGGCAGGCCTGTTTATATGCAGGCCTGGAGCAGAGAAGACAGCGCAGAGACAGATGCATGTCAGAGATAGCAGATCCCATCTGAGGCAGATGCCTCTTATTGCGGGCCTGTTTGCATAATTAGGCCTTTTGATATTCACCCCCTCTGACTGACAAAAAGTATAATTGCAGGCATCAAGTACGACAAAAGGTGGGCACAAAATAAACAAGTCAACACAAACAGGGAGAAAAGACGTGGTGTTATTTTTGTCCTGTGGGAAAAAAAGAGGGAGGAAAAAACAGCATTTTTAACCAAATCTGCTGTCAGTCACAGTCAACTGGTGTGACTCGGTGCTCAGCAGCCTGTCCTGTGAATGCCTGCAAAACACAGAGCGTGAGGCCCGATTGTAATTATGCTGGAACTAATATGCTTTTCAAAATGAGCCATTATGAGCTAATGCTGCACTGCCAAAGCCCTGTCTGTTTTTGTCCCTCTGTCTTGGAGAGTTTGCAAAGGTATGGCTGATATTGAGGCCATGCGTTGTGATATCAGAGAGAGACTATGAGGGGGTGGGTGGAGGGGGGCACTTTACTTTAGGGTTTGGCTGCACAGGTGAGGCTGAGACGAGGGATTTAGAGAACCTTCGCCGCTAAAAAGAGGGCTTCTCTTTGTCACTTTTAGAGTAGTTTAAGTCTTTTTGTGCAAAGATAGTTTCAATATTTAAGAGCTTAATAATTTAATAGCGTTTTTAATGGCAATGTTTAAAACAGACTTTTAAAGATTTATTTTTTATTTTTTTTATCTTTGCATTAGTGCTTTTTGGAAGAAAAAAATTGTAAATAAAAAGAAGTAATGCCTTAACTGATTTATGCACACATTAGTCATCTCCCACATGCCCCAGACAAAGATATGTAAAAAGCTGTAACATAAATGCGTATTTTATTGCTGTAGCACAATCTCTCACTGCAAAATTTACCATTAATTTTAGCACATTTATTCATGCGCAGCTAATAAATAATTGTTTTCCATTAGATTACTGATTATTGTTTCCCTCCCATCAATACTTTTCCAAAATGAAGATCGCTCATTTGTTTCATTTAACATAGAGTCTCTATTTTGCGTCAGGTGAATCGTTTCTGTGTTGATCTGAGTTTTTTCATCAATATACTGCCAAAGTTGAGCCATTTTCAGTTTTACAACAGATCTCTGTTTAAGAGAAAATGTAAAGATTTCATATGCTCTAATAGGATTCAAACCGTCCCACAGCATCACAAGTCCTCCACCTTATTTAGCAGGTGGCGTGAGGTACTTTTCTACATATTCATCTTGTGTTACAGGCTAGTCTAACAGTTGTTGTGCTGACAGGAAGATGCTACTCTTTGCTGCACATCTTGACATGTATACCATCATCTGCATTGTGAATTTTATCAAGATAACTCAGAAATTAAGCTTTGAGTTGTCATATTTATACTCCGGCGAAACAGAGAGTTCAGAAAGTTAAATATAAATTAAGGAAATTGCTTCAGTCAAGGCATTTCTGGGCCGTCTGTGATTTTGAAAAAAT
>CAEGAE010061839.1:0-27378 GCA_903067095.1 Girardinus metallicus | reverse complement strand
TACAGGTTCATTTTATAAACTACAGAAAAGTAACTTAGAGAAGCTCAATGTGAAAAACTGGACTGATGTTGATATGAGATAGTAAAACTGATGTTATGTTAGATTTACCAATGTTTTATTTTAGCTTTCTTTTATCCGATTACCTGATTAATCATAAGAATAATCGATAGATTAGTCCGTTACTAAAATATTTGTTTACAACAGCCCTAATCAGAACGTCTGAACATATGAACATCTGCAGTAAAACGGTCAACCAGCAGAACGGCTGATCCACATTAAAACTCTCACATTCCTCCCATATATTCCAGTTCAACCGCCGTTGCCATGACAACATGGCTGCCGATGCCTTGCGGACGGAGCCCAGAGCGTCCTTTGGGGCCAGACTGGGTGCACACAGAAGTATTCAGACCCCTTAGACTTGTACACGTTTAAAACCGACAGAACGGAAGGAAAGGGAAGCAAAAACATAGAAATGAAAATCTGAAAAGTGCGGTGTGCATTCGTTTTCACCCTCTTGCCATAAAAGTGATGATAAAAATGTGTTTCCATTTTTAAACAGGAAGTATTTAGTTATTTATCACCAAACTGGTAAGAGTAACTGCATGTAATTATTTATAGTTTGTAGACGGAGTGGAGAAAACGGTGAGAACAACAATCCTGACAACACTTTCAGTTTCTGAGACAACATATTGGAAGAGATAAATATTGGGGAGTTAAGTTCACAAACATGGTCATCAAGATCAACAATAAGAGAGTGAAGGTCACACATTGGGTCATGAATGTCAATAATAGGGCAGTTAAGGTCACTATTAAGGCTGTTAAGGTCATATATAGGGTGCTAAATGTCAACAATAGGGCTGTTAAGGTCACCTATAGGGTCAATGAGGCTACTTATAAGGACATTAGTCTCAGTCTTAGGGTCAGTAGGGTCAAAAAGGGGAGTTACTGTCACTAAAATGGCCATTTAGTTCACTTGAAGGGCCATTAAGGTCAATGATAAAGGTATTGAAATCATTATTAGATTTGGTTTTGGTCACAAGTAGGGCCATTAAGGTCACTATTAGGGCCGTTCAGATCTCACAAAGTCATCAGTCACTAATAGGTCAGTTAAGGTCACCTAAAGGGCCTTTATGGTTATTTATAAAGCCATTAGGATCATTTTAGGGCCATTAAGTTCACAAATAGGACCATAAGTCACTAATATGCCTGCAAGGTAACTATTAGGGTTGTCAAGTTCCCTTATAAGGTCGTTAAAGTCTGGTCCTTCCTCTGTTCACTCCCGTGTTTGTGTGGTTTTGTGTCTGCCAATCCAAACTCGTCACAAACGATGTCATGAGTTGTTTTGGTCTCATGTCTCAAGGTGTGAATTGTTTTAACCGCCTGAGGAGACGAGTCACGGCCGCAGAGTGGGTGTTAAAGAGATGAAGCCCCAGGCCGCCGCCTCTGTTGGTGTTTTCCCTCTTCTGTCCTTCTGCTTTGCTCCACGCTGCAGGTCTGTACGTACGGATTTCCTTTGACTACGCCTTTAAAGGCCTGTTTGGTTGCTCTGCTTTCACCACAGGATACCCCTCGGAACAGCCACTGTGACCTTAACCCAGCTAAAATCCCCACATCTCCTACATACAGTATATTCCTCTGCTGTATGTTCAACCAAGCGTTAACGCACGCACACACACGCACCCCCCCACACACACACAGTGGCACTCCAGACTCCAGGAAAGTTGAGAAAATGTCACATTTGTCTCAAAAGTTGGTCTGACAGTAACAAACTTGACAAGAGCAGGAAGTTTTTTTTTTTTTTTTCTTCCCTCAGCATCGACTTGCAGGGAAACCGATTCAGGCAGGACCCACATACACAAACACAGACGCACAACTGCAGCGCATGACAGCCGGAGAGCGATCTGCTGGATGCTGCGGCGGCTCGGAGAACACGCCAGCCGACAGAAATGATTACAGCTGCAGGTTGGACTTAAACCTGCCTCCACCGCCGCCATCCAGTCAGCAAACCAGCTGACTTTATGACTGCAGCCGCCCCAAGGACCCGACACATCATCGGCTGAGGTTAACTTTGGTTCAGATGCTTTAGAGGCTTCCTCTGCTCGGTTTTTTTCTTGCTGGCTCTGACTTTTACTCAGCCCTGTCACTGATTTTCTGCAGTCTGGAACCAAACTCTTCCTCTCACTAACAGTCTGGGAAGTTATAAAGTCATGAAGTCAGAGATGGAGGTCTGATAAAGAGGCAGCTTTATGTGTTTTATAGCATAAAAATGCTGCATATATGAAATGACTTAAAAAAAATGTGATGCCTTGAAATTGGGACTCTGTCTCTTTAAGAAGCTTCTGCTCTATCTGAAGCTCCGCCTCCAGGAAGTCACCCCAAAATGGCTACTCTATTAACCCTTTAACAACATTTTCACCAGCGTTGCTCTGAGCAGCAGCTCCTATAACGAGCTCAGCAGATGGTCGCTAATTGCTGCTGGCTAGTCTGCAGGAGCCGAGTGGGGGAGGAGCTGCGCCTCGAAGGCGGGGCTAGGTCCACCCATTACCACATTATCCTGTTACTATGTTTGTTTTATTATGACTTTATTGTACGATTCATTTTCTTATTATAATAATATTATGACTGAAGTCGTATTATTGCAACTTTTTGTTTTTTCTCTTATTATTGAGACTTTATTCTGGTGACATTAATTGTATTATTTTGTTGCATCATTTATTCTCTCACTATTTAAACTTCATTCCTGTATTGTTATAATTTTCATACTAATAATTTAACGTTTCGTTTCTCATCACTCTGCTTTCCTTTAAGACCTTCTCAGTCTGGAGATGCAGCTCTGCTTCTAACGCCCAGATTTTTCTTTATCTTCTTTAAATCTCTGCATGTTTTTATCATTTTTATTATCAAAAGATTCGACGCTCGTGATCTACCAGCCAAATGAGACGATGTGCAGCTTCTTTTCTGTTTAATGTGAGAGTCACTGAGGAGACTTCAGTCCCAAACTCCCAGAGAGAAAGGAGCGAGCCGGAGCGTCTAACGGCGGCCGGGTTCTGATCCGCCCGGTTCCGCTTTCATCTCCAGAACAACGCCGAGTCGGAGGCGACCCGTTTGTCGTGTGGAAGTGACGGAGCGAAGCTTCTCCATGGCTCCTCTCCAGATCGGCTCCTGGTGAGGATTTTAATTTTCTGGGAGTTTCTTTGTTTGGTTTGAAGTGAAGAAGAACAGAGAGGAACGACTGGGAAACCCAAACGGACCGACGGAAACATCCTGCCTCTGCTGCTCGGGCTCCAGATTAACGCTTCATTACGTCTCTCTGGCCACGTTCGGCTGAGCGGATCAGATTCAGCAGCGACAAACACGATTCGATTAAAACTCTTATTTAAATATGATTCATCTCAGTTAAACTCGTAGTTCCCAGTAAATCCGGCTGGATTCAGAGTTTTCTGCCTCATCAAAAGCCGGTCGACTCTCTGCATTGGCCACGGCGGCGGTTGCTCAGGGCGCTATGGGCTAAAGGGGGCGCTGCTACTGCAGTTCAAAAACCAACCAAAAAGAATAAATATCATGAATATGCAGCCCTGACTGATGCTTTTTCTTTGTTCTTTGCATTGAAAATACTAAAATCTGAAATTATTATTACAACTTATTGATGAGGAGCTCTGATGTTAGCTCTGATTTGCTCTTATCAAATACTTCCCATGATTTCTCTGGTTGAATTGTTGCTGTTTTTACAGTTTTTCTTGTTCTGAATGCTGTGCAACTGGAACCATTTTTTTTTTTTGTGATGTGTAACCGTGGCAACAAGGTGTCTTTACAACCATGTTACCTGAGTTAGTTGAGCTAGTTAGCGTTAGCGGGTGGAGAATCCATGTGTTTACCGGAGAACATGTGAAGCTCCGCCCTCACATTAACTAGACGTTTGTTCATCACCTGTTCCTCAACGGATCAAACTTCTAAACCTTTTCTGTAAAGGTTTAGAAATGCTAACGTCCAGCTGTGTAAAGGTCAGAGGTCAGGTATATGATGCTGAGCTACAGAGGCGGCGCCGCCCGACCCGGTTCCTCTGCGGTTCCTCTGGTTTAATGAAACGTTGACGGTGGAGCGGTTTGGAGCGGCTGAGGTCTATCAATCATGGGAGGAGAGTGAAAATGGCCAGACGTGAACTAAACGAGGTCAGCGCTGCAGACAGACCCCGGTTCTTCTTCATGGGCAGAAATGATGAGCCGCTGCGGCTTCCTCTGCAAACATCCATCATTTCCTGAGCAGCTGCTCTGGAGAAGCTTTGATTAAAGAGGCCGATTCCTGCTAATGGAGCAGCCGCTAACCGCTGGATGGTTCTCCCTCTAACGAGCTTCTCAACCAAACACAAACATGACCTTTGACCTCCAGACGCTACAAACATCTGCCTTGCTAAATAAACCCAGATCCTCCAGGTTTTGCCCGCCTGATGACCTCTGACCCCAGCGTCATCGACCGCAGAGCAAATCAGAGCGTGAAGCTCCGTCGTCAACGCTCAGGCAGGAAGCAGAAAGGGGACAGTAACCGTGGAAACGAGCGGCAGCACATCAGTCAGGAGGAACGAGGCCAGCTCACCGGAGAGGAAGCTCTGATTGACGAGCGCTTCCTGAACGCTAACGAGACCCGGCAAACGACTCGGACCCGTCAGCGTCTGATCGGGTCGAACGTCTTAACGAGGTCCCAGACTTTTCCATCCGGTCCAGAACCAGCCTGGGTTTCTGATCGCTGCACAGCTGGGTCCAAACATCCAGAAACATCCTCAGGTCAGTTTGAAACAAGTTCTTAGCACGGCGGTGGCAGCGTGATGCTGTGGTCAGTCAGTCAGTCGGGTCGGACAGACGTGTGGACTTACCCGGGACAGGACGACCTCCAGGGTGATGTTCTGAGGAGGAGCGCTGGGAACTGCAGAGACACACACACACACACACACACACACACACACACACATCAGACTCAGAACCAGTTCAGAATTTTGTACAAATAAAATCAGATTCAATGACCAAACTTCAATCGGCTCCTTTATCATTTATTTCTCAGTTAATGAATAAATTTCACCAGATGAGATTCAGACCGACTCAGCGCTGCTTCATTTGCAATAAAAACAGAACCAAACCGTTTAATCTGAAGCTAAAAAATGTTTCTGTCTGGGACTCCTGAATCAGGTTGTGGGCAGCATTAGCTCTCCGTAGGTCAGACACAGAAACCAGCTGGGAGTTTGTTTTATTTACTGCCGTCAATCACACCTGATGACTTCAGCTGAGACAGGAAGCAGATGGACTGACGCTGCGGCGACTGAGCCAGCAGGGCGGCGCCACTCACCGGACCACAGAGTTTCACTCTGCTCTTCATTATTCTGGCCCCAATGTAGCCCCATACAATAAAGATTAACAAAAAACATTTTGAAACTAAACATTTTTTTTGCAACTGACAAGAGAAAGAGATTTGAAATCGAAAAACAATGTAAATAAAAAAACATTTTCAGGAAAAAAAAAAAATGTTTGGACACAATTCAGCCCCATATGAAAAGTTTTTTCTTTTCAACCAATTAAAAAAAGATTTAAAACTAAACAAAGTTTTAAACTACTTTCCATTTTCAAAACAATTTTGAACACATATGCAATGGCCCCAATGTAAAGCCATACAAAACTTTTACAAAACAATTTTGAAGCAAAAATGTTTTTGCGACGGACAAAAAAAGATTTTGAAACAGAAAAATATTGTAAACTGAAAAATACATTTAAAAACTAAAATAAGATTTAAAACTAAAAAAACGTAAGAGTGAATAAAAGCATCGAAACTGAAAAAAGTTCAAAACTACTTTTTAGTTTGAAAATTAGTTTTTTAACAGAAAAATAAACTGAAGCAAAACATTTTCTGCAACTGACAAAAACGATTTGAAACCGAAAAACAACGTGATTATATTAAACATTTCGAAAGTGAAAAATGATCATGAACAGAAAAACATTGTAAAGTGAAAAATAATTGTAAATTATTTCTGAAAATAACTGAAATATAATTTTAAAAATGACAAAAAAAAAAAGTTAAAACTGATAAAAAAAAAAAGAAGTTCAAACTATTTTTAGATTCAAACTTATTTTGGGCACAAATTTTATGGCCCCAATTTAGCCCCATACAATAAAGCTTGTTAGTAAAGATAACTTTTTAAAGTGGATTGATTTCCTGGCTGAATCCCGCCTGTTGGTGGCCTGCAGGACAGATTGATGCGTCCGTCCAGCAGGATGTGATGTTCGCATCAACAGACGGCGCCCGGTCCTCAGCGAGCCGTCCAATCAGAAGCCTGATGGAGTATCTGCGGCTTATCAGCCCGTTCAGCTGCTTAGCGCCTGTGTTTCGGGTTTTATTGAGGATTCAATTAGCCCGGCAGTCGCAGTTATCACGGCGGCCCAGATGGTACGTCCACAAAACGTCTCCGTGTCGAGTATTACTCACGGCGTTTATGGGCCGACCGCACAGACACAGACGGCTTATTAACGACGGCTCTGAGCGGAGGGAGCCCGCTGTCTGGTTCTGACCGACGGACAGAACCGGGCCCTCGGATCCTTCACTTTAAACATCAACTCCAAACTCAGAGCAACTGAGCATTAGCACTAGCTTCTACTAAACACTGTGCTGGTATAGAGATTCAGCATTAGCTCCCGCTAAACACCAGGTTGGCACAACGCCTTACCATTAGCTTCTGCTACAAACTGTGTTGCTACAGGGTGTTAGCTTCAGCTTCTACTAAACACTGTGTGAACAACTTTAGCATTAGCTTGTGCTTAACACCATGTTCATAAAGCGTTTTAGCATTAGCATAGCTAATGTTTATATTAGTGCTTTAGGGTTAGCGCTGCTAACGTTTTAGCTAGCGGTGCCCACCACTGCTCTACATAAATCAATATTTTTCTTGTTTTGTTTATGTTTCGTTTCTTCATCCTGTTTCCTCTGAGCTCCAGCAAACATCAGGCTGAACTCAGTGTGTGAGTGTGTGTGTGTGTGTGTGTGTGAACTCCATTAACGTGTCGGGCTAAAATGAAGCCGCTCCCTCTCTGCTCCACTCCGGCTTAATTAAAGACCCCCAACGTCCCCTAATGAAACTCCTGTCAGCAGGGAGGGCTGGAGAAGAGGCCGCTGCTCACACACACACACACACACACACTCAGAGCCAGGTAACAAGCAGCACCTGGTCCAATTACTCAGCCCCTGCTTGGTAACTGGGACCAGTACAAACCAGTCAGCCTCACTGGGAGCTTTTACACTTTAATCCTATGAGACATTTTATCCTGCAGACTTATTGAAGTTTCTATTTCCCACATTAACGAGTCGAAACGACGAAGTTCTGCTGTTTGTTTGAACCTGCGGAGGAAGGAGAGAAAGTATTTACACCCCACGATTCGTCGATTTCATTTTTAAACGTCTGTTGGGATTTTATGGGACGGACTAAAGCAAAGCAGTGCGTGATGTCAAATGGAAGAAAAATTACTTTAAAAAAATCTGAAAAGTGCGGCATTCTCTTGTTCTCAGGCTCTTTTCCGCCGATACCCTCAGATAAATGCAGATGAAAACATTAGTTGAACTTTCTGCCCAAATGAGATGAAAATAGATTTTTATTTTTACGCCAGAACATGTGGAGAAAACCAGGCCCACGGTGAAACACGGCGGTGGCAGCATCATGCTGTGGGAATATTTACAGGCTGGATCCTTCAAAGAGCCATATTCACCCGTCCAGATAAATGTAACTGTTTAAAGACGCTAATGTTACAAAAAATACTTTTTTCTCCTCTTCTTCAACTTTCGGTAAATATCTACTAAATAAAATCTGTTTTCATTTTTAAACAACCACCATTTTGTTTCTATTTGTAGGTTTTAGAAACAAACTTTTGCATAAAGAGGTTGATATTTGTGGAAAATGAAAACATAAAAGCTCTTTCCAGACTGATGACCAGAAAAATGCTGTGGAAATTCAATAAAATTATCGTTTGAAAAGCTGCTGAAACATTAATTTGTTGTTAAATTTGTCTTTAAAAATATGAATCATCATTTCCAGCCAACATCATTAAAGAAAACATCCTGGAGTGAAATAAGGTGAATTTTCTGGTTGCAAAGAGACAAAATGTGGTTTTTAGGATTAACGGTATTTAAGATGGAGGTTCCCGGCTCACCGTCTGAGTGCGTCGTCACGGTAACCGTCTCGGAGGCGCCGCCCGGTCCGTAGCGGTTGACGGCCAGAACCCGGACCGTGTACTCGGTGAACTTGTTGAGTCCGTCCATCTTGTAGTTAACGCCGCTCACCTCCACGCTCTGGACGGAGACGCAGAGCAGAGATTAACGCGGCTCGGCGCCAAACGCCTCCGGATCCCCGCCGGCGCTCACCTGCTCCTTTCCGGACGGGCTCTCGGTCCACAGCAGCCGGTAGCCCAGAACCGGGCCGTTAGGGAGGCTGGGCGGCTCCCAGCCCACCTGGATGGAGGTGGGGGACAGAGCCAGGGCCCGCAGAGACTCCACCCTGCTGGGAACCTGGACTGTAGGGACACACAGGACAACCAGAGAAAGAGGCAGTTAGCTTAGCCTGAGCGCTAGCATTTTCTGCTAACAGTGGAGCTAATGTTTAGCTTAGCACTTTGGCTCATTTTGAAAACATCCAACACACTTAAATCCTATCAAAACGAAACTGAACACAATTTCTAAATACTTCCCAGTTTCAAAATCACTGTGGGATCAAACTTTGTGGCCCCATCGGAGTCCCATACAATAAAGTATCTAAACATTGTTTTGCAATTGACAAAAAAAAAAAAAAAAAACTGAAAACAGAAAGAGATTTTGTTAAACAAAACATTTTAAAAAAAGAAAAAAAAAACAAAAAACTTTTCAGTTTGAAAATCACTTTGGGATCAAATTTCAAAGTAACGCTGAGGAATCTGGTCGGCCCTGATGTAGCTCCGTACGGTGGCTGAAGCGGCTTACGGTCGGGCTTGGTGGCGATCTGCAGGGGGGCGGAGCTGCGGCCGGGCCCCGCCTCGTTGTAGGCCACCACCCTGAAGCTGTAGCTCTCCTCGGGCTTCAGGTTGGACACGGTCAGCTCCAGAGACTCCGGCTCCGACACGTTCACTGACCGCTCCCTGGGTGGGAAAACACGGCGCCATGAATCTCAGCTCCTTCCTTTGTGACACTGGAGATAATCTGAGTGTTAATCAGATGTAATCTGTGCTAATCCCCCCTGAGTCTGGAGCTAATCCAGGGATTAAGAGCCTCTGGACTGATCACCTGGTCAGAGCGGAAACAATCAGCTGATTTCCTGCGGCGCAGCGCAACGGCCCAGTTAAAGTAAGCTCAGCTCCCATCCTGACCCGGTTCGTCCATCAGAACCAGAATGAAGGTTTTAGTCTGGAAACTTCTGCTTCCAGATTAAAGATCAAATTACATTTTTCAATAAGGACAAAGTTTTATTTTCATCTCTGATCAGAAACTGAAATGGACAAAAAAGTGAAAATAAAATAAATTCATAAAGTTTATAATACGACCTGAAAAATAAGGAATGAAAACAAAATAATAATTTACAGTGAGATCATTAAACATCCGTCCTTCACTAATCCTGCTGATGTTTCCACCTGATCTCGTTTCTGTGACTTTGTTGTTTTCCTCGTTTTTCTCTCCAGATCTCAGAACCAGACATGAGCAGAAGATCCCAGATCCATCGGCTCCATTAATGACCCAGGATCAGTAAAATCATCTTCGTCCCCTGATCCTCTCCTCCTCCGATTCTCTCCGTTTGTCCTCCCTCCACTCCTCTCCCTCCGCCTCTCATTTTCTGAGAGTTACTGGAGCTGAAAAAGCCTCGGCTGTTTTCGGCTGCGAATCATTGAAACTGACAGAACCTGGGCCTGTGATCCCTCTGTTAGTCAGGAGAACCGACACGATCTCTTTATCCGTTCCTTTCAGGGCTAAACTCTTCCTCTGGTCTGATCTCTGCGGGCCGGCGGCTCCCTGAGGGAACCGCCTGCCGCTCTGCCTCGAACCTCGACCCGACAGTTCAGAACCGACCGCAGGTTTCACCTGTCACCTCCGCTGTTCGAGCTCAAGTTTCAACGCTTTCTAAGTGAACTAATCGAGAGTTTCTGCTCCTTTTCTGGGCCTGAATCTTCTGATGATGTAGTGATTTAGGGCAGGAATCCTTAATCTTACTGTCGGGTTACTTCACTTTAGGAAAAATGTCTTAGAAGAGAAATAAGTAGAACTTATTCATCAACATTAACTAATTACTGACTTCAAACAAGCTGCTGTGTCTGGAGGAAAAGTTACTTCTGAGTTTAGTTTCTCTGAGTTTAGACCTAAATACTCGGTAAAGTTAAAGTTTCTATGATTTTATTGTGATAGATCAACAGAAATTAGAGCGGAAATGTCAATTGGAATAAAAGTAATTAGAAATCTGAAAAGTGTGGCCTGTTTCATACTTATTTGAAAATCTACTAACATTTCTGCTGAAGTTCCACCATCACATCTTGGGTTTAATTAAACTAAGTTCGTTCTTCTCAGTCCATAAAACCAAAGCTTGTGGTTTAGAACAGGAGAAATGCTTGTAGGCTGACGCTTTTCTCTGCTTAAACATGGCTTCTGCAGGTTTTAAACTCACATTTAAAACTTAAGACCATTATGAATGGAGTTTAAGACCGTTATAACAATAAAATATATAAAAGAAATCTACGTGAGAGAGTTAGAATGAGCCAAAGACGAACCTCATCCAGCCAACTAACGATAAATTTACACTTAGCAATAATGGACATGAAAAAGCTAGCTAGCTTTACCAAAAATAAAGCTAGCTAGCTTTACCGAATCTAAAGCTGGCTAGCTTTACCAAAAATAAAGCAGGCTAGCTTTACCAAAAATAAAGCTAGCTAGCTTTACCAAAAATAAAGCAGGCTAGCTTTACCAAAAATAAAGCTGGCTAGCTTTACCAAAAATAAAGCTGGCTAGCTTTACCGAATCTAAAGCTGGCTAGCTTTACCAAATCTAAAGCTGGCTAGCTTTACCAAAAATAAAGCTGGCTAGCTTTACCAAAAATAAAGCTGGCTAGCTTTACCAAAAATAAAGCTGGCTAGCTTTACCGAATCTAAAGCTGGCTAGCTTTACCAAATCTAAAGCTGGCTAGCTTTACCAAAAATAAAGCTGGCTAGCTTTACCAAAAATAAAGCTGGCTAGCTTTACCAAAAATAAAGCTGGCTAGCTTTACCGAATCTAAAGCTGGCTAGCTTTACCAAATCTAAAGCTGGCTAGCTTTACCAAAAATAAAGCTGGCTAGCTTTACCAAAAATAAAGCTGGCTAGCTTTACCAAAAATAAAGCTGGCTAGCTTTACCGAATCTAAAGCTGGCTAGCTTTACCGAATCTAAAGCTGGCTAGCTTTACCGAATCTAAAGCTGGCTAGCTTTACCGAATCTAAAGCTGGCTAGCTTTACCGAATCTAAAGCTGGCTAGCTTTACCGAATCTAAAGCTGGCTAGCTTTACCAAAAATAAAGCTAGCTAGTTTTACCAAATCTAAAGCTAGCTAGCTTTACCAAATCTAAAGCTAGCTAGCTTTACCAAATCTAAAGCTGGCTAGCTTTACCAAAAATAAAGCTGGCTAGCTTTACCAAATCTAAAGCTAGCTAGCTTTACCGAATCTAAAGCTGGCTAGCTTTACCAAAAATAAAGCAGGCTAGCTTTACCAAATCTAAAGCTGGCTAGCTTTACCAAAAATAAAGCTAGCTAGCTTTAGCTTTGCATAATAGTAACAGTAAATATGTAATAATAATAATAATTATCATATTTAAGGCCAATTTATTGTTTTTTGTTGGAATTTAAGACTTTTTAAGAACATGTGGACACCAGGCAACATATTGATTTTATTAAATGCAGGTTTATTTTTAGTGATAATTTTATTGATTATTACACGAAGAGCCAAAATGAGGCGGGTTGTAGAAATCAAAGATGGCTGCCGTAATCCTGTGACATCACCTAAAAACCCGCAGAGTTACAGCAAACACAAAATCTGGCCTTACCTCTCGACTCCGGCCTGGGAGTAGTAGACGCCGTACGTCTGCACGCCTCCTCCGGTCTCCTCCGGGGGGCGCCAGCTGAGCCGGACGAACCGGCTGGACACTAGGACAGGGACCAGGTCGCGGGGGGCAGAGGGGAGGGCAACGCCTGGGCTGGGGGACACTGGTGGGGGATCAGAGGAGGAGGAGTAAGTCAAAGGGGAGCCAGAAGGAGGAAGAGGAGGTGCGAGGGCGGGGCTGAACTGAGTGGGTGTGGCCTCTGTTAACGGTTCGTCCAGGTGGGGGGAGGGGGGGGGGGACGATGAGGGGGCGGGAACGGAGGACGACAAGGGGACGCAAGCAAGGGAGACGGAGAAACGAAAAGGCAGAGAGGACGGATGAGATGAGCAGAGAAGGAACGAAAGAGACGTGAAAGAGACAAGAAGGAAGAGAAGGAGGAAGAAGAGAGGTGAAGAAGATCACAGAAGGAAACAGCATCCGACGTTTCATCAACCTGCAACGTCTACGAAGGCGAGCAATCAGAAAACTAGACCATAACGATCTGAGCGTCTCTTCTTTAACCCACATAAAGCATGTTAACGTTAGCCGACTCGTCTAAACAGGAATAAAACAGATTCTAATAAGATAAAACAGATTTTACACACGTCAGTCATCATTTACATGAAACATAATTCATACAGATCAAATGTCACAGATTAAATGTCTGGGCTGCAGTGGAAACGTGTTGCTCAATAGTTCCTACTGATGCTGAGATGGTTGGAAATGAGAGAAATGGAAACAAAAATCAAACATTGAAAAAAAAAAAACATAAAGTACATGACAAAAACATAGATTAGGATCCACTTTGTTAAATATCCGCTAATCTCTGACGTCCAAGTCCAAATATTTAAAACAACAGTAAAGATTATGAAACATCCAAAAACATTTTATAAACCTTAAATTAATGCAATAGCTCTGCTGCTATTTGAGCTTGTCTTGAATATTTCAGAGAAAAATAATCCACAAAAAGGAAAACATGTCGGCAGGGACGTAACGAAGCCGTTTTCTACGGTTTCACATAAATCCAGGCTCTCAAGCTGCTTCAGCTGCTGTTATTTTAAGAAATTATGGGAATTTCTTCAACGGGTAAGACACACCAAACCCCGGCGTCGCTTTGAAAACGCCGTCCGTCCATTTTCAGTTGGGCCTGTGTGTAAATCAGAAGAGGAAACATTTTCTGACGGCTTCAGAAAGGCCTGTAACGATTCTGCTATCGACCGCCGGAGACGCTTAGCATTCGGGAGCGAAGCTGCTTCCAAATGCTACACGTCCAGATAGCATAACACATTATCGAGCGCACTTTAAAAGAGCAACCCATCTTTATATGGAGAGCACAACGTGCAAAAATTAGAGAAAAGTCGAGCTGAGGCTCCAGCATCTCGATGCACTTTAAGGAGTTTTAAATGTGCCACATGTCCAGATAAGAGTGGATGGAAACAGAAATCTGTGAAAACATCTTTAAACCAAAGTGACTCCATCCAATGTCCTGCTCCCCGCCAGGAGAAGCCGAGAGAAATCCAATTTATCCCCGCGGTCAGAGATCAAGACAGTCTGCAGAGACTTTAAACGCTTTTGTCCGTCTGAGAACATGTCAATAAAAGCATCGGCGAATTCACACCGACATTTCACAATTTGTTTTTGCTGCTGAGGAGCGAGAGGAAGGAGGCGACGGAGGCGGCAGCACGCCCCTCTCCCTGCTGCAGATGGGATTTCAGGGTGTGAAGGGCGGATTTGTTCCTGATCGGTGACCCGGCTGCAGGAAAAACACCGAACTCCAGCCGACCGAGCAGGAGAGCGTCGCTCTCTGAAAACAGGCGGCGCGGATAAATAATGGAGTCGGACAGCGAAGAGGGAGAGCCAGAAAACAACCCGAATAAGTGGTGAAAATTACACCGCAGCCGAAAGCTGCTCTGCATTTAGATTGTTTCTGCAGCTCTGGAGGAACACGGAGTTCAGAACCAGAACCAGAACCAGAGCAGAGCCAGAGCGGTCCACGTCGCAGCAGAGACGACCAGAACCAGAACCAGAACCAGAGCAGAGCGGTCCACGTCGCAGCAGAGACGACCAGAACCAGAACCAGAGCAGAGCGGTCCACGTCGCAGCAGAGACGACCAGAACCAGAACCAGAACCAGAACCAGAGCCAGAGCGGTCCACGTCGCAGCAGAGACGACCAGAACCAGAACCAGAACCAGAACCAGAGCCAGAGCGGTCCACGTCGCAGCAGAGACGACCAGAACCAGAACCAGAACCAGAACCAGAGCCAGAGCGGTCCACGTCGCAGCAGAGACGACCAAAACCAGAACCAGAACCAGAACCAGAACCAGAACCAGAACCAGAGCCAGAACCAGAACCAGAACCAGAGCAGAGCGGTCCACGTCGCAGCAGAGACGGACCTGAAGCTGCAGCCCGAACACAAACAGCGGCGCTTCACCTGCAGAGGCAGAGAAATGATTCCTCTCTGCTCATCTTTAGGACGCAGCATCTTTTCTAGATCCTCCAGAAGGTTCTAGAAAAGATTCAGGCCGTTCTCCTCCTGAGGTTCCGGGACATTCGCTTCAGTTTGGGCCTAAACTGCTGTGGCTCCGAGTCGAACCAAGAAACGCAGTGGAGTCAGACTTTATCCATTTGAGGATTTCTCCTGCTAGCGCTAAGCTAACGCGTTTGTTTTGGTTGTATTTACCCAGAATGCCCTGCGCTGTACTCCACTTCCTGTTTTTGGAGTGGTGTCCGGCCCGCTTGGCGTTCACATGCAGTCAAACTGAACCCAGACCGAGGTTTCCAGAAACAGGAAGAGGCTACAGCGCAGGGCATTCTGGGTAAACGTTAGCCGAAGAAATGGCTAAAAATAATCCTGCTGCTGCTTAAATCTGACACCTCCATTTTATTTCCATTTGGTGAAGAAGGAAGTTGTAGTTGTGTTGAGTGTTTCCTGCAGGGGTTCTTGGTGCAGCGCCCCCACAGGCCAGGAAGGGGACAGGCTGGTTTGACTCCAGTCAAACTAAAACTAAACTAAATCATATTTAACCAATAAAAAATAGCAAACACACTCTAAAAACTAACTAAAGCTAACAGAATTGGACAAAAACTCACAACAAAATGAAGCTACACTATAACAAAAATAAGATTTGATTTTATTTTAACGCATCAAGACGTCGTACTTATTTAAAACCAGGCCGAACATTTGGAAACATTTAAAAATCTTTGATGTTGCTGGTTAAACTTAAACATCTGATATTTAACGGATAAATATTTAAAGTGTTGATGCTGGAAGCAGATTTAAATCCTGCAGCTTCATTCTGCGTGACGCCGATCCCGCCGCCGCCGCCCTCTCCTCCCCCTCAACTCAATTTCAGGGCTCATTTCAGCCAGCTGCTGTAAAACCGCCGGCCCGCCCTGAACACACACACACACACACACACACACACACACACACGCAGGCGGAGGCGGTCTGTTCCCGGATATCTGCGATCTGAACTGTTCCTCTGCTGTTTAAACTTTACCTGCTGACCTGAAGCATCACAGGAACATAAACACATAAAAACAGATTTAAACTGTGGAAAAAATACTAACAATATCCAAAAACTAAATAGATTCATGACTAATAAAATAGTAACATTTTATGATATTATATCCATTAATGCAGTTTCTGCTGTGCGTATGAATTCCTTTATATTGATGAAAAAGTTCTTGTTCCACTGGTAAATTATTTTATTTATAACATGTTTGTTTGGAGTGAAATAATCCACCAGTGGAACCAGAACTTTGTCATCAATATTAAGGAATTACTGACTGGAAAGAAGCTGAAAGTTACTGGTAGTTTAGTTCAGGCTCATTTCAAGTGATCCAAGATATTTGCACCAGAAACTAAACAAAAATACTTGGTAATATTTTGTGTTTTTGCAGTGCATTTAGTAGAGCTGAGGCGATTAATTAATAACAGAAACGAGCTAAAAGGAATAAAGTTTTTAGACTAAATTAAAATACAGAAAATGTATTTAAGAGTTAAAAAATGGATTTTGCCCATTTTAGTCCTTAAAATGTAACCAAAAATAAAAGAGTTTATTTATATTATTGTTACTGAAGCTTCATGTCAGCAAGAGCCTGAAAGGGAAAAAACGGACGAGAAAACAGGAAACTGAGGCGAAACAAAAGGTTGTTGTGTGTTAAAAACAACAGAAAAAGCATCTGACCTGCTGAAAGCTGCTTCCGACAGCGAGTGTGTCCGCGCTAATATGCTGCGTGTGCGTGTGTGTGTGTGTGTGTGTGGCTTGCATGAACAATCGGAGTGGAAAAGCCTCCAGTGTAATTTCCAGTAATTCCAGGTGTTTTTCTGTCACGCTGCGCCGTTCTCTGATGTTATTACTGTGAAAGCTGCGACCTTTGACCCCGTGACATCGTCAGCTGCTCGGGAGGAAAACAAGGGGAAGGTTTCGCTTTTCCTTCTGCTGCGTTTTCATGGCGGGTCCTTTGTGTTGCAGAGCAACACGGAGCAGCTTCACGACCGGACTGACCGAAATGATGGGAACTGAGGGGAACCGGCGGCGCCGGGCCAATGAGGCGCCCGGCCCGACCCGGCGCCCGGCCCGACGCGGCGCCCGGCTGACGCATCTATCCGGCTTCCTCTCGTGTCTCACAGGTTTCCAGCTCAACCGTCCTGGACGCCGTCGCTCCTCCAGTGGCTCAGATCCAGAATCGCTTCATGCCGAGAACAAAACAACAACTCGACGCGGAACGAAGAGAACGCAGCAGGAAGGCGGGTGGAGCTGCAGAACAGGTGGAGGACGGGTTCTGGTGTGAAATCAACCAAACCCAAACTTAGAAAAAGAGTCGCCGTCGTCAGTAAAGCGAGTTCTGTCCCAAAGTGGGCTGGAGAGCCACGCAGTGAAGAAGAAGCCAAAAGTCCAGAAACCTTCATTCACTGAAACATTTGGAGGAAAAAGACGGAACAACAACATAACTGTGAAGCACGGAGGAGGCAGCATCATGCTGTGAGGGAGCTTTGCTGCAGGAGGGACTGGTGCGCTTCACAGAACAGAAACATCAGGAGCCATTAATGAAGCAAATCTAAAGACAGCAGGAAGAAGAGCTGGATGAACAGGTAGATAGATGAGTAACTCAGGACGTCAGAAGGTAAATGACTAGTTAAACACTGAAATAATCAGATAACTAGTAGTTAACTAAGGAAGTAGGTAGATAGGTGAGTAAGTAGTTGGGTTAGTAATTCAGTAGTTGAGCAGGTATGAAGGTGAATAATAGATTTCTCTCCAGAGTTCTCAGTAAAGGTTTTTCTCAGTTATTTTCAGAAGTTTGCAGGTTGATCATTAAGATTTCCATCAAAATGCTGCTTATATTAGTGACTCTTTAATAGTTTGTACATCACAAACATCCAGTCATTCCTTCATTTCTAGGGCAGTTTGTGATTTATCTCCACTCAACAGCAGGAAACCTGAAACATTTGCATGAAAACACCAAAATAAGAGCAGAAGGAACCTTGTTTTCATTAAATATGTCGTTTAAAAGCTTCCAGTGTTCAGAGCAGCAGGACCGGCTCAATAATGACCGTCAGCAGACCAAACCGAGCCGCCGCCGCGGCGGAGGCGGCGGCTCCTTCAGCCTCTTTGTCCTGAGCGATGATGGCGGCTGCTTCATCGCGCCGAGCGATCGATGCCCAAGTGACAACACACACACCTCGACGTGAACACACACTCAGCGTGGCGTTCCGGGTGTAGGTGGTGAGGCACAAACCTCCAACCTCTAACCGATCGATAGCAGCACACACACACACACACACACACACACACACCAACTCACTCACTCACTCATAATACAGATGACCTTCCATTTTCTGAGCTCGATGAAAGGCGACTTCGAGGAGAGATCCGCTCTGAGAGGAGGAGGATAAACATCTCTGCTTCTGTTTCTGGAGACGTTTTATTCAGAGAGGAAGACGGAGGTTTTTAAAGACGACTTAGCAGAACGATGAGAAAAAGATCAAACTAAACATAGAATAAATGTTTCCCTTTGATGTCTCTACATTTTATTTGGATCCCAGAAATCTTCTCCAAAGTGAAGCACGGTGGTGGCAGCATTAGGCTGTAAAAGGTGCTTTGCTGTGCTGCAGGAGGGACTGGTGCACTTTGAAAAATCACAGCTAGATTTAGAGCTATATAGACATTTTACTTCCAGTAGCAAGCTAGCTGGTTTTGGCAAACCATTTTCCATCCAGGAGAAGGCAAGCTAGCTAACTACTTTAGCTAGCTCCTTTAGTAGCTAAAACAAGTATTTTAGCTACTTGTTTTACATACAGAGGCCAGCAAGTTACCTAGGTATTGAAAGTCCAGGAGCTATTTTACATCCAGCTAGCTAGCTATTTTAGCACGATATTTAATGTCATTTAGTTGCTAGCTATTTTAGCTAGGTATTGAAAGTCCAGGAGCTAGCAAGCCAGCTATTTTACATCCAGGAGCTAGCTAGCTATATTAGCAAGTTGTTTTATGTCCAGTTGATAGAAAGTTATTTCATCCACCTTTTTTAAGTCAGGAGCTAACAAGCTAGTAGTTTTACGTTTTACTCAGCGCCTCATTTGGTTTTAGACGCGCCGATTCCTTCGATTTTTACGCCTGAATGGCTGACATGTCCTTCAAAAACCGATTTAACAAAGCAGCTAAAGTCCAACTGAAACTCGGAACACCGTCATAAATCCTGGAGAAGCGCTGATAGAGACCAGAATGTCGTAGGGGAAACGGAGCCGTCTGATGACATTATCTGAATCCTAATGACTGTTTTTCTGTCTCTTCTTCATATCAAACAGGTGTTTTGGGGCTGAATCCCATTAAATCTGTCATCCGGCGAGTCGCCGCGTCGCCGCGCCACTCGCTGTGGATTGAAATGACACTCGGCAGACAGATTGTTGCCGCGTCTCGGTTTGTTTTCGTTTCTGTAGCAGGTTTTGTTTTTTCCTCGCCGTCAGAGCAGCAGCAGTCGGTTACAAAGGAGCAGAGAAACACAAGCTGTGACAGGAGAACGAGGAGACGGAGAACGCGGTGCAGGAGGGAGGAGGAGAAAATGGAAATGACCAGGAAACTCAGACGGACGGAGGAAATTAAACACGTTCAGGAGTTTTTACAGTGCAGAGATGAGGATGGTTTTATTTCAGGGAACGAATCCAAACAGCAGATTCAGAAATCAGTTATTTCTGTGGAATATGTGAAGATTTTTAATGTCAAGCTGAGAAACTCAATACTATTTATGACACAAATGGAGCTCCATATAAAACTGGATTAAATATGGAGTCCCACAGGGAGACGGACTGGGAACCTTTGAGTCAGAGGGTTAGACCCACTGGATGGATGGATGATGGATGGATGGATGAACGAATGAACAGATGGATGGATGAACGGATGGATGGATGGACAGGTGGATGGATGAACAGATGAATGGACGAACAGATGATGGATGGATGAACGGATGGATGAACAGATGAACACATGAATGGATGAACAGATGAATGGATGACTGTCCCTCCTCTCTCTCTGTCCTCTGAAGGTTTTGCTGATAATCGTCTTCATGTCTCTCCTCTGCTGACGGGGGGGGAGGGGGGGGCGTCATCGCCATGGTAACGCCCCCCCTTTATCCTGCAGTCGGCCGGCCGTCGGTACGGCGACGGCCGGAGTGTTGATTTGTGAGGAGAAGAAGAGAGACGGGCGAAGGTAGACGACTGAAAGCATTCCTGTGTGTGTGAGATAAAAACTCTGAGTGTGTGTCTCTGTGTGTGTGTGTGTGTCTCTGTGTGTCTCTGTGTCTCTGTGTGTGTCTCTGTGTGTCTGTGTGTGTCTCTGTGTCTCTGTGTGTGTCTCTGTGTGTGTCTCTGTGTGTGATGAGTTTGCTAAGGTCAGACTCTCGCTGTGGAATACAAATCTGTCATGGCTGACACACTTCCTCCTCTCTCTCTCTGCCCTTCGCTTGACCCTCCCATCTCTTCCTCCTCTCTTCCTCCGTCTCCATCCATCCGTATCTTCCTCCTCCTCCTCTCCTCCAGGCTCCATCTCTTATCCTCCGTCTCTTTCATTCAATTCTTCCTCAAACATCTTTTCACCTCCATCTTTTCTCTTCTTTCTTTCAACTTTTCTTTTTCATTTCATTCCTTCCTCCTTCCTTTATTCATCTGTTCCTGTTCATTTCTCAGTTTATTCTCTCCTTTCTTTTTCCATGCATGTTCATAGTTTTCCTTTCTTTCCTCTCAATCATTTTGATCCCAGTTCAGATCGTCTCCAGTCTAAAACCAGTGAAACCAGTTTGCCTCTTTCTGCTAAACTGGGAGAGTAAAAAACCGGAACGGTGCGAAAGGATGAAGTCAGAGAGGAAGATGAGTTCCTCTGATTGGATGGAGGTTTAACTCTTCATCCCTCTTCAGTTTCTCCTGATGAGTTTCTACGAATTGTCTGCAGACGCCATGACCTTTGACCCCTATCCAGACCGAATAAGATCCCTGCAAGCGGAACCAGCGTTTATCACAAACCCTGATGAGCCCAGAGTCAGGAGAGGTGGATCAGAAAATGTCCAAAACAAAATCCAACATTTTCACTGATTTTTCTGTGGAATTTCAAATCATTCAGATAATTTACAGAATCGATGATTTTCTAGAGAAAATATTCTGAAACTGCGACAGACTGGTGACCTTCCAGGGTGACCAGTCTGTCCAGGTGACCTTCCAGGGTGACCCCGCCTCTGACCCGGAACGCCAGCACCTCCTGACCCCGCTGAGGGTCGAGGGTGTAAGGAAAATGGATGGACGGATGGAAATATTCTGAAAAAGCAGTTTGGTTCAGAGCCATGCTAGTTAACATGCTAATGGCTAGCGTTCGGAAAACAGCCAATCCAGGAGCAGCATTCGGTTTCCTTGATGCTGACTGGCTGTAACCCAGGAAGCCTGGTGAAGCTAGCTGCTGCGTTAGCGCTAAGCTTCATGAACATTAATGCATATATTTGGTATTAAAACGACTAAAATAGGTTATTTGTGTTCGTGTTACTGGTTTTGTTTCAAAATAATTTTTAAATTAGGGCCATGAAACATTTTACCAAAATACTGTAAAAACTGGAAAGTAATTTTGAAGTTTATTTTTTATTAAATAATTTTTCAGTTTCCAATTTTTTTTTTTGTTGAAATTTTTTTCAGGTTCAAATCTTTTTGTTATCATTGTTGTTGTTGTTTTTTTAAATAAACTATCGCTGAAATGTAGCTCCATACGCCTCCTTTAGTGCTAATGGATGTAATCCAAGCTGCAACCGGCCACTGAGTCCATATTTAGCTCCAGTTTCTCTGAAGACTATAGAACTTTATCACAACATAAAGACCTAAAAAGTGAAATTCTCTCTATAAAACATGCAGGGTGTGAAGATGGAGGCTTCAACCAGTGGAGCGTTTTGTTGCTGGCGACAGGAGAAGCGTCTCCACCTGCATCTGTTCCTGATTAATTAACGCTGCAGTCTGACGGCTTTCCGTCCTGAAACTCAGACGAATAAAGAAAAACCCGTCGCCTCATCCTGAGTGTGTGAAGCTCCGAGGATCAGGAGCTCCGGCTTTCTCAAGGGTAACAAGGTGGTACGCTGACAGCCTCACACACACACACACACACACGCCCACACACACACGCACACGGCGTGATTCTTGTGGGAATCTCTGATTGGCTGCTGCGAGCATGCTGGGTTCCCGTGGCGATAGTAACCGAGCGATAACACCAGCCATCTGACCCTCTTAATGTCTGTGTGCGTCGCCATCTGCGCCGCAGCTCAGGAGGGGAAGCAACACGCTGAACAGTGATTAAAGGAGAGAGAGAGAGAGAGAGAGGGAGGTGGAGGAGAGGAACATGAAGGTGTCTCCAGCTGGTAACATTTTGAGGAACAGGAAGTTCTCCAAATGTTTCTCTTCCCGCTCTGCGTCGCCGTTAAAGTGTAAAATCCTCCAGATCTCGTCGGTCAGGCGGGCAGATTTGTGCTGACTCGGCACTTCTGCGTGAGCGTCGGCCAGACGGCGGCATCCGCTGTCACCCAACACGGCTAGCCGGGCTTTAACCCAAACGCAACTAACGACAACAAACAGCGGCGCTGCCAAAACCCGGCGAGCCGGCTGCGACGCTAATCTGATTAACATGGAGCTGCAGAGACGAGAAAGGATCAAACTGCCTTCAAAGACCAAACGAGGATCCCAGAGCGGGGAAGACACGCAGACAAATATGGCCGAAACGCGCCGTCTGATGTAACGCGGCGCAGCACGGCGCGTTCAGATCCGGCAGTGAAGCTTTCTACGACTTTACCACATACTTACCTTTATTTTCTGTAACTTACTTTCCAGAACCTTCAAGGAACTTTCCATGAACTTACAAGATAATTTCCATGTACTAAGTAAGTATTTGACCCCAGAATTACAGGTTACTTTTGTGGAGATAAGACACTTTCTCAGAACTTGCAGGTAACTTCACCCTGACATTGTAGAGTACTGCTGTACATTTTAATGGTACTTTCCCTGAATTTACTAGGTATTTATTTGTAGAAGTACAGAAAACATCCCTAAACATTCATGTTACATCTTTAAAAGTAAACAGTTCCAAGATACTTTCTAGAACCTTCAAGGAACTTTCTTATAGAGTAATTTGTAAAGAACATGAAGGTTACTTTTTCTCAAATTGTCCTTACATTCACTTTTATTGTACTTTCCCTGAACTTACTGAGTATTTTTGTGCGAATAGAGAATATTTTTTTGTGTTTTACAACATTCTCAGAGATAGACGGTTATAATGTGATACTTTCTAAAACTTTCCTACAGATTTCCTGCATGTACGTGGGACATTTTTGATAACTTTCCTGAACTTTCTTTGAGGTTTTTTGTACAGACACATAAAAAAACATCCCTAAACATGAACATTATATTCCCAGAAGTGGACTCAGTTACTTTCTATAAGCTTTAAGGATACTTTCCAGAACTTTCCAGAACCAAACAGAATAATTTTGATAGATTGAAAGAGTATTTCTTCCCAAATTATGGGTTGCTTTTGTGGCGGTAACGAGATACTCGCCTCCAAGCTGGAGGCTCGAACTTGAGCTTTTAAAATGTCACAAAAAAGAAATAGAAAGTGAATCTTTCTACTGGTTTAATCAATCAACGCGATGTCGTTGGATGGTGACGCTACGCGTGACGGTAAGAAACAGGAAGTAAAGATGCTAACTAGCATTTCACAGTTTGGAGCCTCTGGTAAGGCAGAACACTGCAGTGGACAGGAACGTTTCCGTTTCTCCGAAAGCTGCTAAGTGAAATTAAGGAAGTTATTTTGAATTTTGCTGTTTTCATCAACTTTTTATAAAGCGACACTTCAAAATGAAAACAAAACACAAAAAAACACGGCTAACGTCTGTTTAGCTTGAATCAGACCCTGAAGCTAACTGGGAGTCACGAAATGCCTCCGCTGGTCGAGGATTCTCCAGAATATTTAAAAAAACGTTCCCAGAATAACTCATCAAACATCCCGGACTGGAATGTCGCCTTCAGGAACCGTCAGAATGTCAGGCGTCTTTTACACGCCGAGAGAAACAAAGACTGAAAATGAGTGATAACTTTATAAACAATGAGGACGTGATGGTGATGGAGC
Source organism: Girardinus metallicus (assembly GCA_903067095.1). NCBI lineage: Eukaryota > Metazoa > Chordata > Actinopteri > Cyprinodontiformes > Poeciliidae > Girardinus > Girardinus metallicus. The sequence continues at coordinate 3,649 of CAEGAE010061839.1, read as the reverse complement.
TGCAGGCCGGTTGGGTCCAGGTGTGTGTTTCTGTGTGTGTGTGTTTCTGTGTGTGTTTCTGTGTGTTTCTGTGTGTGTGTGTCCTACCTGGCTCTCTGAGCAGCAGCTGGGCCATGGCCTGAGCGCTGCCTGCTGAGTTCTCAGCCACACACTGATAAAATCCTTCATCTGATTTCACCAAACCCAGAATCTGCAGGTTGGTTCCGTCCTGAAGCAGAAAAATAAAAAAAATAAAATCACGTTTCTTCCTTTGGGTTATTCATTTTAACGCTGCTTCAGTTTGTTTCTGCTGATGGAATAAAACGTTGAATCTGTTTTTCTCTCTCTTCTCATACATTTTTAAAACTCTGACCTTGAAATGACCCGTATTTTTCCTGGGGGTTTAAATCCCTCCAGAGTTTCACATGTTTCTGTTTCCACTTGTTAAAAATATTCTTCATGTACAATAAACCTGCAGCTCCACGTTTATGGATGGAAAAACTAAACAAGGTTTGACACACAGGTTAAACTTTCACTGGTTTTGTTTCTAATCAGCTTTGATTCTTTGTTATTTTAATCATTTATAAACGTTTTGGTTGTCAGAGCAGCTTGGAAACCTGGAGGAAACCTGGAGGGAACCAGGAAGGAACCAGGAGGGAACCTGGAGGGAACCTGGAGGGAACCAGGAGGGAACCTGGAGGGAACCTGGAAGGAACCAGGAGGGAACCTGGAGGGAACCTGGAAGGAACCAGGAGGGAACCTGGAGGGAACCAGGAGGGAACCTGGAGGGAACCAGGATGGAACCTGGAGGGAACCAGCAGGGTACCTGGAGGGAACCAGCAGGGAACCTGGAGGGAACCAGCGGGGAACCTGGAGGGAACCAGGGGGGAACCAGGATGGAACCTGGAGGGAACCAGCAGGGTACCTGGAGGGAACCAGCAGGGAACCTGGAAGGAACCAGGAGGGAACCAGCGGGGAACCTGGAGGGAACCAGGGGGGAACCAGGAGGGAACCAGCAGGGAACCTGGAGGGAACCAGCAGGGAACCAGGATGGAACCAGGAGGGAACCAGCAGGGAACCTGGATGGAACCAGGAGGGAACCAGGAGGGAACCTGGAGGGAACCAGGGGGGAACCAGGGGGGAACCTGGAGGGAACCAGGGGGGAACCAGGAGGGAACCAGCAGGGAACCTGGAGGGAACCAGGGGGGAACCAGGAGGGAACCAGCAGGGAACCAGGATGGAACCAGGAGGGAACCTGGATGGAACCAGGAGGGAACCAGGAGGGAACCTGGAGGGAACTTGGAGGGAACCAGGGGGGACCCGGGGGGGAACCTGGAGGGAACCAGGGGGGGAACCAGGAGGGAACCTGGAGGGAACCAGGGGGGGAACCAGGAGGGAACTAGGGTGGGAACCTGGAGGAAACCAGAAGGAAACCAGAAGGAAACCAAGAGGGAACAAGGAAGGAACCTGGATGGAACCTGGAGGGAACCTGGAGGGAACCAGAAGGGGAACCTGGAGGGAACCAGGAGGGGAACCTGGATGGAACCTGGAGGGAACCAGGAGGGGAACCTGGAGGGAACCTGGAGGGAACCAGGACAGGAACTCACCACGATCTGGAAGTAGTCGCTGGGAATGACCTCCTCTCCGTTCTTCATCCAGCGGACGGCCGGCGGCGGGTTCCCCGTCACGGCGCACTCCAGCTCGATGTCGGTCGCCTCGTAGGCGAAGCTGTTGGTCGGATAGTTCAGGAACTGAGGAGGAACTGCGACAAACAGGCGGCCAATCAGAGGACGGCGTTCACCAACACAAACAAGGTGATACACAGTTTCTGTTAAAGTTTCTAAAGTTTTTATTGAAAGAAACTGATTAGAAAAAATTAGTTTTGCCTGATTTTCAGATTTATATGAATTATTGTCATTTTCGTCCTTGAAATAATAATAAAATTTCCACGTAACTTCATATTTTGGTCCGTCTGATGATGTAAATTTTAAATATTAACTGATTGATCATTTGATCAGTTAGTCAGTACTTCAGTAGACGTTTTATCAAATGATACAGTAACTTTTATCTTGTACTTGAGTAAAACGTGTCACAGTAGCTCTGCTCTTACTAGATAATAACGTTCTGCTGCTCTGTCCTCCTCTGGTTTCAGGACGAAACACGGACTAAACGCAACATCTCCGTGTTAAACATGATTTTTCATCAGTTTGATGTAATAATCTGTGCAGCAGCAGCAACAGGAGGGGGAGGGGCGAAGCAGTCGCCTCCAGAGGAGGCGGCCATTTTTAGCCCCGTCAGGCTGCAAGGCCTCCAGCGGCGGTGCGAGCGTCAAAGCCTTCCTGACAGCAACGGGAAACGTCTCCCGACTGTCGGCCTGTCGCCGCCACACACGGATAAACCCGGAGCGCCGCGGGAAACCGGAGCCGCAGCAGCAACAATTATTATTATTATTCACTTAATGCTGCCAGGCTCTGGATTTACATTACATACAAACATGTCATAGATTTTTAACTCTGTGAATTTTACTGCATTTTTTACTCTAGGATAAAAATACTGCGGCGTTAAAATCTCATTATTATGATTAATTATAATCTCTAAGTAGGAAAACAGTTTTTATTTCCTCCTGATCATCTCACCGTTACAGGAAAACCGTTAATCCGCCTTCATCAGTGGCTATGCTAACTAGCATTAGCATTCATGCGACTCATAAAGGTGACTGACGGCGTTAAGCCCCGCCTCCTAGCTCTGATTGGTTGTTTCTAGGAGCTGGATGTTTTCTCAGATCATCTGTCTCAACGTGCTACATACTGCAGCTTTAAGGGTTAGCATCGTCATGGATGACCTTTGACCTGCTCTGCTCAGCATCTGCATTAGATTTAAATCCAGACTTTGACTAGGACACTGCAAGACCTTAATTTGCTTGATTGGAGCCGTCCAGCGTTGATACAAGTCGACATTTTGTGTTTTTAAAAGTTAAATTAGAAGAAAACGATTCATTTACTTATAAGTAATGTAATATTTTACAGCACTGAGAGATTTCCTCTTTTTATGTTCACTTGTGCTCCAGTTATGTCAGATTTAAAGTTAATAGTTTAGATTTCAGTGGAAATCCCTGATTGGTCAGATAACGATCCGTATGATGTCATTTACATCAACGTGATTGATCTGATGCCAAAATGAAAATACCATAAAGCTGCTGCTTCCTGCAGAAACAGCTGCCAGTTACATGCAAACAGAACCAGAACCAGAACCCGGAACAGGAACAGAACCAGAACCTGACTGAGATGAAACCGGGTCATCATCTGCAGCTCATCGCCTCACAATGAGGAATAATAACGGTAAAAATGACGAGATAACGTTCAAAACGTAAAGAATGAGCAGCCATCCTCCCTTTGTACTGGAAGACACACACACACACCGACACACCCAGTCGTGTTTTCATCACTTGTGGGGACTTCTCATTGACTTCCATTATTTTCTACAGCCTAACCCTTACCATAATCCTAATCCTAACCCTAACCATCACAGACCTAACCACTAACCCAAAAACAACAATTTCCCTCATGGGGACCAAGAAAATGTCCCCACAAGGAGCAATGGTCCCCATAACCCCACATTGCAGACAGAAATAGGTCCCCATAAGTATATACAAACCTGGTACACACACACA